>JADLZN010004022.1:0-204962 GCA_018155175.1 Sinocyclocheilus anophthalmus | reverse complement strand
GGTGAGGGAGACCCTTACAAATCAGTCAAGTCAAGAGTCATCATGGGTTGGATAACAATAATAATGGTTATAATTTTACAATGGAATGCTAGGAGTATATTGGCCAATGGACATGAGTTTAAACATTTTATTAATGAGCTAGATGAGAGACCAGATGTGGTGTGTATTCAGGAAACCTGGTTGAAACCAAATTTGGATTGTGATACATGGATATGCAGTAGTTAGGAGAGATAGGAATTATGGAGATGGTGGAGGAGGATGTGCAGTTTTCGTTAAGATGGGAATTCCATATAGATTACTGGGGAATGGTGATGATCAGGAGTATATAATGGTGGAGGTGTGGGAAGGGAGAGAGGCTATTGGTATTATCAATTACTACAACCCCTGTAACTAGGTAAGCTACTAAGAATAGCAGGGCAAGACAGACAAAAAGTTATCTGGTGTGCAGATTTCAATGCCCATAGCTCAATATGGGGAAGTATACACACAGATGCAAATGGTAAGGTGATTGAAGAACTGATGGATGAAAGAGAATTGGTCTGTTTGAATGATGGTAGAGGAACTAGAATAAATGTATTAACAGGGATTGAGTCAGCATTAGACATAACGTTAGTGTCAAGTGTCTCTATAAGAAGGCTCAAGCAGTAGTTAGAAGAACAGTATGCCAAGTAAAGCTGGAGGAAATTTTGTGACAAAATAGGAAGAACCACACCAGTGGGAGAAGTGTGGGGAATGATAAAAAGGATGGGAGGAGACAGAAGGCAGTGGGAATACCCAGTTATGGCATTTGAAGAGGAAATAGCGGTTTCAAACAAGGAGAAAGCAGAGATTATGGCTAAATCATTTGTAATGGTTCATAGTTCAGAAAATTTATCAGAAGAAGGGAGACGGAGAAGAGCAGTATCCTTGAGTCAGCATATTCATGAATTAAATAGGAAGGAAGAAACTGGAAATGTATTGGATGATCCATTTGCCTTAGCAGAGATGGTGAGAGCAATTAAAAGAGCAAAGCCTACGTCTCCAGGAAAAAGATCAAGTCTGTTATTTAATGTTAAAGCAATTGGATGAAAAGTCACTGTTGAAACTGCTGGAGATGTATAATAAAGTATGGGAGGAGGGAAAATTACCAACTACTTGGAAAGAAGCAGTAGTGATTCCAATAAGGAAACCTGGTAAAGATCCTACAAAACCTATTAGTTACAGACCAATAGCTCTTACTTCAAATTTATGTAAAATCATGGAAAGGATGATAGCAGATAGATTGACCCATGACCTTGAAAAAAGAGGAGTATTGGATAACTGTCAGAGTGGCTTTAGGAAGGGAAGAAATACAATAGATGTTGTGGTAAGATTAGAGACTGAAATAAGGAAGGCGCAAGTGAATAAAGTGAATGTAATAGCAGTATTTTTTTGACATAGAAAGGCCTATGATATGATGTGGAAGGAGGGGTTACTGATCAAACTGAATAGGGTAGGGGTTGGAGGGAAGATGTTTAATTGGGTAAAGGATTTTCTTTTCGAAAGGAAAATACAAGTAAGAATTGGGACAGACATGTCAAATCAATATACAGCTGAAAATGGCACACCTCAAGGGAGTGTGATAAGTCCGTTACTCTTTATAATTATGATCAATGATGTATTTGGTAGAGTTCCAGAAGATATAGGAAGGTCGCTATTTGCAGATGATGAGGCATTGTGGAAGAGAGGTAGGAATATGGAATTTGCAAGCAGGAAAATACAGGAAGCAATTGATATAGTGGTTGAGTGGGGATATGATTGGGGGTTTAGGTTTTCTATAGAAAAGACACAGTCAGTCTTTTTTACAAGGAAAAGAATTCCGGAAGGAATTAAGTTACAAATGTATGGAAGAGACCTAAAGAGGGTTGGAAGGTTTAAATTTCTAGGAATTAATTTGGATTCACGATTAACGTTTACAGATCATATCAGGAAAATGGAGGAAAAGTGCAAAAAGGTAATAAATGTAATGAGATGTTTGAGGGGAAGAGAGTGGGGTGCAAGCAGATTATCACTGAAAAGAATATATGTGGCTCTAATACGGTCAGTCTTAGATTATGGAAGTGTAGTATTTGGGTCGGCAGCTAAATCGCAGTTAAAAAAGTTAGATGTAGTCCAGGCACAGGCACTGAGAGTATGTTGTGGAGCTTTTAAAATAACACCAGTGTCAGCCATACAGGTAGAAATGGGGGAATTGCCACTAGAGTTAAGAAGGAAGCAGTTGATGGCTAACTATTGGGCAGGGTTACAAGGGCATAATAATTCACATCTCACTAAGGCAGTATTGCAGGAGAGTTGGGAGAATGGGAAGAATCTAAAGGACAATTTTGGTCGGATTGGAAATGTTGTAGCTAAAGAATTAGAAGTGTTTCATTTGAGGATAAGTTCTACGGTAGTCTATCCAGAGAGTGCTCCGTGGAAGCTCTTCTGGCCTGAGGTAGACTGGTTTGTGCTAGAGGAAAAAAGGAAGGCAAAGGAGGATATTAATTTGAAAAGAGTGTTTAAGAATTGGGTACTGGAAAAATATAATGAATATATAAAGATTTATACAGATGGTGCTAAGAACCCAGAGACAGAAGTAACATGATTGGGGGTGGTGTTAACAGATAGAGGTATAGGAGTAAATAGAAGAACATCTGATAAGTTAGGGGTTTACACAGTGGAAATGCTGGCCATGTTAATAGCATTAAGATGGGTGGAAAAGACAGGACAGGACAAAGTTTTGATATGCTCAGATTCGGCATCAGCTCTAGCTAGTCTAAGGTCATTCTATTCTAAAAGTCGTCAAGATATACTGTTTGAAGTACTCCAGTCAGTGACAAGAATAGTAAATCAAGGAAGACAGGTGAAATTTATATGTCATGTAGGGATAAAGGGGAATGAAATGGCAGATAAATTAGCAAAAAGGGCATTAACAAAAGGAAAAATAGAAATGCAAGTAAGTGTTAGCAAAGCAGAAGTTAAAAGTGTAATATGGGAGAGAATAAATCAAAAGTGGCAATTTTTGGGGGGGGTGGCTTTGTTATCAGCAGTTTGCCAGCATGAGAATGTCCAAATGTAATGCAAATTTCTACAAATTTAGAAAGTTTTCTATCCAATGATACCTATTTGACTCTCCTTGCTATAGTTTTGGAGTTATGAGTCTTTACTTTTGTGCATGTCACTCAGAAAAAGAAAAAGAAAACTCTAAAAATGCCTTCAGGGCCATCTTTTTGTGTAAAATGGCAATGGAGTAAATATAACACATGACCAGTCTCAGTTTAAGCGTTTGTGACATTTTGTCTATTTGGGCGAGAATGTGCTTTCCTGATCTTGTTGTTTTACTCCTTCAGCACATTGCGTAGTTTATAATGTTACAAAGTTACCGGTACAAACAACACATTTTCACTCCAAACTCGTCACGTGGCGCTTGGTCCAGGACCCTTTAGCGTCGCTTTTCGACGTGCAGGGTCCTCCATTGCTTTAAATAAGAATGCCTTGGCGTCAATATGCAGACGCGAAAGGCATTGGGACTTTTATCGTCATGATTCAATTATATATTGGGTAATAATTTTGCCATTATTGCGCATATATGTTGGGGTGTGATTTGTCAATGTAAACAGTCACAACAATTTTATTTACATAGCACTTTTTCCACATTTATGAGCACGTAACCCAACCACTAAACCTACCATTTGTCAATCAAACACATGCATATACAACTACAGTCATCATTTATTTTTTAAAATTCATATTCCAAGTCTTCCGAGGCAAAACAATTGATTTGTGAGAGGAATAGATGCGATCACGTAAAAAAGCTCAGATCCTGTGTGCAGTCTGTGCACAAATTCAAAAATTGCCACCAGAAGAAGCGTTACATCAGCTTTGGTTGAGAAATGCCATTGGCTCTTGTGTGTCTCGTGACCGATTGCGTCATGCTACGGGAGTATCTTTTTGAATGAGACGTGAGTGCGTTAACGGAGTGGGATCATTTTCAGCATGTAAAACCTTATGTTTTACAAATTTCTTCGCATAAAGATATTGTATGGCTTGGCTTCAGAAGACTTGGAATGCAACATGACTTTTATACTATTTTATGGCCTGTTTTTGCAATAAATACCTGTGACTGTACTTTTATTTGCCTGTTACGTGTTTTTTTATATTTTATATTGTTTAGAAGTGGGTAGGTTTAGGGGGTTAGGTGCTCCAAAATATCTATGAAAGTATACATTTATATAAAATGATTTCTATTTTTTACAAATGCATGCAAACAATTAATCTTTTGATCTACGCATAAGGCAAACAATTGAAAAGCCATGGAGTACCCGGCATGTTGAAAAGTGCGACTAAAGGGGTCCAGTTGAGAGTGAGAAACACAGCCAGACTTTTCAAGGCCATCCAATCTGGTCTTCCTGAATTGCAGAAATACATTGTATAATTTATGTGGAGGGATTTTTAATTTTTCCTTATAAAACTGTTGCGCAGCATACAGCAGCGATAATGAGTTTGGAGAAGCAGCACCAGCCACAAACAGCCTCAGAAAGCTTCATCTCTGACTGCTGGCTCGGCCCAGTTACTGTGTGTATTTTTTATGAAATTGTTGCTCCATGCATTGTACAGGACATCAAATATTTACATCATACATTGTTTCTCTGAGAGATCCAGGCCTCCTCCTCCAGAGAGTGTTTATTATATCTGTGTAAACATAAGACTGTATTGGAAAGAAAATGTATTGGACAGGAGCCTTAATCAGCAAGTTTAGATATAAGATATGTTTCATGTTTTTGAAAGAAGTCTCTTTGTGCTCCACTAGGCGGCCATGTAATTTGATAGTGAAAAAACTGTAATAGAAAACTGAATTTAAAAAAAATTTATGCCTCTTTTCTGTGTGTAATATACTGTAGTTTGTAGCAAAGCGAATGTTCAGCATCATTTCTCCAGTCTTCAGTGTCACATGATTTTTCAGAAATCATTCTAATATGCTGTTATTTGCTTCTCAAGAAACATTTTTTGATTATTATCAATGTTGAAAACTGTGATGCTGCCATATTTTTTGTGGAAACTGTGATGCATTTTTATTTTTCAGGATTCTTTGATGAATAGAAAGTTCAAAGAACAGCATTTATTGGAAATGGAAAAATCTTTTGTAACAATTATAAATGTTTTACTGTCTCTTGATCAATTTAATGCATCCTTGATGAATAAAAATATTAAATTTATTTGTAAAAAATCTTACAGAATCCATACTTTAAAAAGTTAGTGCATATGTAAATCTTTATTTGTTTACTTTCATTTATGTTGTTCATGTCCGATTATATCGGACCACCCTATATTACCCATCTCTCCTTCTCCAGAATAAACTTCTCGATCAACTCCTCTTCATACCTCGGCAGCTCAGAAGTTTCTTCAATCCTCAAAATGTCAAACCCAGCTTCCTGAGGAGAGCGTGGCTTTCATTTGCTTTGATGTTGGCCTTCCCCTCGTCTTTCTTCTTGTTAATTTAAACAGTGGAAGACAATCAGCGCTGGAGGATGAAAAATGTGATAAACATTGGAAAGAGGCTGGTTTGGGGTCATGATGCTCTCTGGCTGGATGCTGATAATTCGCCAACAAATGTGATGGTCTCTCCTTGAAGAGTTCTGTGTTTAAAGCAAAAGTACTAAAAGACATTCTTCTTCTCTGTCTTCACATTAAACCAGCTTGAGTGAGATCGAATTAAACCTGGCCAATTTCATCTAAAACCATCTGTACTGTTTTTATCTGACATTAAATAACCTAGTATGAAAATTACAATGGCGTTCAAAAGTTTCCCATTAGTACGATTTTTTTTTTGGAAAGAAAAAGATGCATTAAATGGATCAAAAGTGACATTATATGTTACAAAAATTGTACCCCCCCCCCCCCCCCCCCCCCCCCCCCCCCCCCCCCCCCCCCCCCCCCCCCCCCCCCCCCCCCCCTCAAGAAAGCTGTTCTTTTGAACTTAATATTCTTCAATGAATCCTGAAAAATAAAATGTATCAAATTTTCCACAAAAATAATAAGCAGCACAACTGTTTCCAACACTGGGATAATAATCAGAAATGTTTCTTGAGAAGTAAATCAGCATATTATTATGATTTTTGAAGATCATGTGACACTGAAGACTGGAGGAATGATGCTGAAAATACAGCTGCGCATCACAGAAATAAATTACAGTTTAACACATATTCACATAGAAGACAGCTGTTTTACATTCTAAAATTATTTCTCAATTTTTACTGCACTGATTACTGTATTAATCAAATAAATGCAGCCTTGATGAACAGAGGTTATTATTTCTACAACATTAAACAATCTCACCAACCCTAAACTTTTGACGGGCATAGTGGAGGTACCTTTAAACACATCAAATGACTTTGGACTTTCTCAACTGTATCCAACAATTAAAACAATACCGAAATAATGTGCCAAGTGCCAACTGATATTAAATTCAATGTAGTAAAAAATGAGAAATTTTAAAAAAAATGGATCGATGGTTTAACTAAATGTAAGTAACAATTGCAAACCTCACAGATAAAATTTGGGCTTCAAATGATCACTATTTTCAGGTTTTTCAGTCTTGATCTATCGCATCCTGTTTCTGTTGCTTGCAGGTCAGAAAGGAAAGCAAGCAGGGGAATTTGGAGGTATAAAAGAATATGCGTATTCCCATGTGGATGAGTTAAATTGCTGTTTATGTTTCAGCGTAGGCTGACAGACATAATGTTCCTTTGTTTATGTTTTGGATGAGGACTTGCCTGGCAGCGACCGCTAGATACTGTACGTGTTGAGACAGCCAGAGTGCTGTATGACCGTACCGCCGTTTCCCAGAATGCCAAAAAACTGGCATGTGAAAGCGTTTGTCATGGATTAAGCGGTCTTAGCTCGAAAAGTCGTATTTGAATATATTTATTTGAATTGGTATTCCTCCTCCACGTGCAGAAACACAACAGCTCACTAGATCTTGGCGGCCAGGCTTTGCTAATGAATATTGAGGTGGGCCCAAATGGAGTATAGAGTGATAACTAAATGAGAATTCAGCTCCTCTGCCTGCTGTTTTTCCCTGATGGCCTGCCGTTCGGAGCCGTCATCAATAGCTGGAAAGGAAATAATCCACAGTGGGACAGGAGCCCCGAATCAAGCCACTTCCCACGGAAAGAGCCCATCGCGGCGGACACCAGCGCACAGGAACCGCAGCAGACCAAAATAAATGCGAATCCTCGAAATGTTAAATCCAGCTTCCCAGTGAGTAGCATTTGAGGACAGCATGGTCTTCATGTGCTTTGATGTCGGCCTTCGCCGCGTCTTTCTGCTTCTTCATTTAAACCGTTGAAGACAATCAGCGCCGGTGGATGAAAAATGCGATAAACATCGGAAGGAGGCCGGGTCAGGGTCACGATTGCTGAGATTTCACCAGTGGTCCCTTTGAAACTGGAGGTGAAGCGTGTATTTGAGCCACACGCCACCTTTTTGGCCTTCTGTCCGCATCTCTGGGAGAAGCCAGCGAAGATGATGCAACTTGTTACTCAACAGTTCCTCCACAATGCAGATGAAATGGCAAATGTATGTAAGCTTTAGCTGATTCATTCCAGGTTTCTTCCATGCGCTGTGACTTTGAGGAGCTCTCCGGGAACGGATCCGAGAGGGAGGTGACGAGGGGAGCGGACGTGCTTCCAGAGCTCAAATATGTCGTCCTCAGAAAAACCGGCGACCTGAAAGAGAGCCATGTTTGCTTTGGATGCAATCAAAAGAGTCACCGAGCGATAACGGATCTTTCTCTGTTCCTGTAAATGACCCGTTGACAGACGGAAAGGAGACCGTCCTTTGTCCTCGTGCCATTGCAGTACCAAAAAAGAAACAAGGGCAAAAAAAGAGAGCTTCCTCTTGTATTCGTTCTATTTCGGTCTTTCTGTGGGATTAGAAGTCGTGTAGGAGAAACCCGCTGTGTCCGGCACTTCCACGTTATTTTAATATTCAAAATGAATGAAGGTGCTGCCAAGTGTTGTCAAAATACTGAAATCTCTCATTTCAATACAATACCTTGAAAAATATTCATATTTGATATCATTTTCTATAAAAATTTCGACAACATTTGAACAATATCTACATTAATTTATGTGTGACCGTATATTGTCTGAAACTCTTGTTGTCTGAGATATATGAGGCCTAATAATAATAAAATATGCTAATAATTTTGTTTTATTTATTTCCAAGACAGAAATATTAATATTGTAATGCAGTTGCAATGTAAGTATAAGTATATTAGTATCTATAATTTATTTTACTTAATTTGAAACTACAATACGTATGTCCTTCATAGCTTATTATCACATATTATTATATTTATTTTTTAAGACAGAAATATTACTATTGTAATACAACTGCAATGTAAAAAAAAAATAATAGCAGTTCTCATCTTCCTGAAAAAAATGAGTTTGAGAAACATATTGAGTGGATAGGCTATGAATGTGCAAGAATGCCAAAAATGTGTCTAAAACACACCTAAGGACCTGAATTAACCTTTCTTTAAAACAATTTCAAATTTATTCCAATTCCCTTCATAAGCAATGTGACAAATATCTCTGTATGCAATAAAGTACTGTTGTTTATAGTTCAGAAATATCTCACATTTCCATCAGTAGGAGGTGGATAAATTAACTGTCATCATCTAGACTGTTGCTTCTCAAACCTGGGGAGACCAGTACTGCACATGACAGCTTCTTAATGAGGGTGAGGATTTAATTATCACAGTTCCAGAAATGAGCAAAACAGACATGATTCACAGTGTGGTTTTTTTTACACACACACACATTTAAGCTGCTACCAAACTATGGTCTACCAATCATCTGAGAGAATATTTTACAACATAATGCCACACAACTTCAAAAACCATACACACACAAACACTCTTAAATATAAAGGCTCCTATTAGAACTGAACGTTTTACAATCTGATGGATTTGGAGAACCTTGTAAAGGGATAAAAAAGCACTTTTCATTCCAAACCTGTATGACTTTTTTTTTTCTTGTATGGAACATAAAAGACATTTTGAAAAATGTTTTAACTGGTTTTGTCCATAAAAAGAAATCAATAAGATTCAAAACAACAGAATACTTTGACGTGTTTCCAGTATCTTGTAACTCTTTCAAACCATATGTACAGTAAATGCATAAAAAAAATGAATCTCCAAAGATCTCCACAATAAGATCTACAACTAAATGGAGAAAATGCACCAGGTTCCGAAACAAATGTTCCAAATAAGCCAGGTGTGAAAACACCGTCAGCCTCACATTGTCTGAAAAGGCCACACACACGCACGCACGCATTTTAAACTAGCACTGAGGTTTAGACAGATGTAACTTGTGTAAAGTGCCACTCTTCACATACTACATCCACTTTATATTCCAGGCACACTACACTTAAGTAAAAAAGATCGTAACCCAGGGGAGGGCTCTTAATCGATCATGTGTCTGCCTGCTAGCAAGTGATTGACATGGCTGATGTAGACCTCAGTGCGTCTCTCAGGACCTCAGTCACTGCTACACACTTAATTGGTTTCCGTACCGATGCGGCAGGTCAGAGATAATCGACCGGCCCTACAACCCTTACACGACCACATTCTCCCACAATGAGTCATCAAGTACATATCGATGCTCTGATGATTAATACCAATGTCTAATTATTAAGGTATCAGATCTGCAGCTTTTGTCACGGATGTGCTGGAATGTTTGATAGGACAGGCTACATGACACCACTAGCAGCAGAACTGAATGATGGGACACCTGAATGATGGCCTTTGTCCTTTTTTGAAATAGTGAGGGTGAACTCACTAAACTGTTGCACCACTATTGTGCACATATTTCATTGGGAAAAGCAATGTAACGTATAGCTGTACAGAGCAGATGAAGATTAATGATTTAAAGAATCTAAGTTCAGTGCATTAGAGTGATCCAAAATGTCAGACATAAACTGCAAACGTGAGACTTGACTTTAACTTCAACACAGCAGAGCAACATGGCAAAGAAAAGGCCTTAAAGGTCCCATATTGTCAAAACTGAAATTTCCTGGCTTTTTTCACGATAACTGAGGTTTAAGGGCTATTTAACTACCATATAAGTTTCAAAACAGTCAGTCCACAGTAAAATGCACACATCCTGCATAAAGTAGCTGTGATTTTTCACGAACCGTTGTGACTTCCGTAAAAAGGTGACGTCAGAACTGCACAATCTCTGCCTTCAGTCACCACCCCGAGCACTGCCCACAGTCCCACTCTCCTTTTGCCAAACCCCCAGACAACATTGTGTCCATGCCATTGCTGTGCAACAACAACACAGAAACATGTAGAAAAGTTTTACTTTAACCACGAACCCAGATCGGCCAACCTGTAATGTTACACTCTCACTCAACGAATGGACGATCTGACAGGATTGTTACTATGAGGTGGATCACATCTAACGTGTAAAGACAAACTCACCGTGTCTATCTAGTCATGATAAAGATGTGTATACATTTCAATTTCAGCAGGCAACTATTTTTACAGCTACATTATTGTTCCAGCCACAATTAATCACAACAATTTATATACAATTACAAATGATTATATATAAATTGTCAGTTTGTTGTTTTACACACATGCACACAGACATTATTTCATACACGACATAGTCGTGAGATGCAAGAAACATAGACATATGGCAAGAAATCTGTAGACACACCCATAACAACAAAAAAACCAGTACTTTATTTAACCTTTTCTGATAAGTGTGCGCGCTGCAAACGCGCGCATTTTTGACGATCGTTTCTGTCCAGTTTGCTCGTTTCATCGTGTTTAACCACAGCTGTCGTCGTTTTTTTTTCTGGCAGTGGCATCAGATATGGCTATCATTTCTAATTTAGCTGTATTACTTCAATTCTGGCACCCACATCACAACAAGATGATATTTAACTCCTTATTAGCCGAACTGCACTGGTTTGAATGGTCCGACTCCAGTTTTCCCCTTGTTTTGCTGCCTCCAGCTAGAGCTGTGACGTCGGCTGACCTTAGTTACCTGTGGTTGGCCTGGCTGTGCTTCACTTAGAAAACAACAGGCCAATCAGAAGAGAGTCTCATGAATATTAATTAGACAGGCCAGAATCTACCTGTTCTCAGCAGAGCTCCTGAGTAAGGAGTTGTAAAAATATATTGAGATGGTTTTTTGGTACTTATACCGCAAATATATATATTCTTAAGGACATCAAAACCTAAAAAAAACTCCAGAAAGGTGTTAAAATTGTACCTTTAATAAATACTATAGGTATCACACGACATAAACAACCATGACAAATGACTGCTAAGCAGGTATAAACATGACCCATTAAAAACATGCACATGACCAAGCGGCAAAACAGAGAATCCCATAACCATAAATACATGACCTTGAATTACATGAGGGAAACGGGTTTACATAACATGAAAAGACATTATTCTATGACCATGAACCTAAAGAGCATGAACCAGTAAACTGCATTTCTTTTTCTCTTATACTCGCAATCCAGTTATCCAGGTGCTAAATGTAAGACATAGCACTGCTATGGTTAGTGTTAATTAAAGCTTGTGTAGTTTTTATGGCATTTATTTTTTATTTTTGTGGCAAACACATTATATAGTTTAAGGTTTGAGTAATTTTCTAATACCATGCAGGCCCATTCATCAACTCGGTATCAAAGAAATGCAGATAAAAAAAAATAGAATTAGAAGAGACAAGTTAAGTTTCAAGAGTTTGGGGTCAGTAAGATTTTTTTCAAGGAAATGCTTTTAAGACATTATAAAATGCTTTTTGTCATGAATCCGGTCCGTGGCCTTCCGGCCGATTACCAGTAGAGGTCACTCTACCATTACATTGACTCTCACACTACACAGACTGTTACATGTCACTCCGGACTACAGTTCCCATCATCCATTGCACTTACACAGCTGAATTCACTGATCACACAGCCTTCACTAATTACACGCTCACCTGAGAGCCATTACTCACTCTATTTAACACCCACTCTGTTCCTGTTCAGATCGCCGAGTATTGTCCAGTGTTTTTCACTCCCCTAGTGTTAGCTGTCTTACCGAGCCTAGTGTCTTGTTTTTTCCTTGTTTTCATCATCTTGCCTTGTCTGTTTCCCTCGTGTTCTGATCACTGCCTGTGTACCTGGATTATCCCTCGAGTCTCGCCTAATTGGATACTGTTCGCCCCTGCCTGGACCTTTGCCTTGTACCTGGATTATCCCTCTTGCCTTGCCATCAATATACCTGTTTGCCATTGTCTGACCAATGCCTGTTTCTGACCACGCCTTTGAAATAAAGTTTGCAAATGTGTACATCTCACGTCTTGTCTGCCCCGTAACAGAATACTCAGCCCCACAAGGATCCAGCAGCTTTTCAGAGGAACATTGGCCAGGTATGGACACGGCAAGGATTTTGTAGCCCTTATACAGGGCCCGCGATCTTACTGTGTTGTCCTGTCCGGCTATAAGAGCAACTGTACCTCTCTGCCCTTCCTGTCAGCTATGGAGGCCGTCTGTGAAGTCTCTGTCCTTCCTGTCACGGCTATGGAGGCCGTTTTTGAAAGAACTGTCTGTCCCATCCATGAGACTGTTTATGCTCTTTCTGTCTCTTGTGTCTCAGTTTTCCCCAGGTCCCAGTCCCTACCAGGGAGGACTCCTGTTCCCGAGTTTAGCCCATGGAGGGCTCCTGTTCCCGAGTTTAGCCCAGTGAGGGCTCCTGTCCCCGGGTTTAGCCCAGTGAGGGCTCCTGTTCCCAAGTTTAGCTCACGGAGGGCTCATGTTCCTGAGTTAAGCCCAGGAAGGGCTCATGTTCCCGAGTTAAGCCCACGGAGGGCTCCTGTTCCCGAGTTAAGCCCAGGAACGGCTCATGTTCCCGAGTTAAGCCCAGAGAGGGCACCTGTTCCCACATCCAGCCCAGAGAGGGCTCCTGTTCCCGAGTCTAGCCCAGTGAGGGCCTCCTGTTCCCGAGTATAGCCCACGTAGGGCTCCTGTTCCCGAGTATAGCCCACGGCGGGCTCCTGTTTCCCTGTCTCCAGTGTCGGCTCCAGTCCCAAGACTCACTCCAGTGCCAGCTCCTCGAAAGCGCTTTGCTGTGCCTGCTCCTCCAGAGCACCCTCCAGTGCCAGCACCACGTAAGCGCTATCCTGATCCCCAGTACCGCCCTGGAAGGCCTCCAGATCCTCAGTTACGCCCAGGAAGGGCTCATGTCTCCGAGTTAGGCCCAGGGTGGGCTCCTGATCTGTCTGCTCCGCCATGGAGGTCTTCTGCTCCGTTTGCTCTGCCCTGGTGGACCCCTGTTCCATCTGCTCTACCTTGGTGCCCTGCTCTGCCGGCTTTGCCTCAGTTCCAAGTCTCTCCATTTCCACATGGATCTGGCCCACCGTCCCTCCCCCTGTTCCGCCTCCGCTCCACCACCCTCCTGGATGGTATTGTGTTGGGAGCGTCTGGAAGCCTCTCCTTGGGGGGAGGGCTCTGTCACGAATCTGGTCCTTGGCCTTCCGGCCGATTGCCACTAGAGGTCACTCTACCATTACATTGACTCTCACACTACACATACTGTTACATGTCACTCCGGACTACAGTTCCCATCATCCATTGCACTTACACAGCTGAATTCACTGATCACACAGCCTTCACTAATCACACGCTCACCTGAGAGCCATTACTCACTCTATTTAACACCCACTCAGTTCCTGTTCAGATCGTCGTGTATTGTTCTGCATTTTCCACTTCCCTAGTGTTGGCTGCCTTACCGAGCCTAGTGTCTTGTTTTTCCTTGTTTTCATCATCTTGCCTGGTCTGTTTCCCTGTGTTCTGATCACTGCCTGTGTACCTGGATTATCCCTCGAGTCTCGCCCAATTGGATACTGTTCGCCCCTGCCTGGCCCTTTGCCTTGTACCTTATTATCCCTGCTTGCCTTGCCATCATATACCTTTTTGCCATGTCCTTACCTATGCCTGTTTTTGCCACGCCTCTTTGCGAAGAAAGCTGCGATGGATCCGCATGCATTCTGTGTTCCCTCCGTTACATTTATTCACAAGGATAAATTAAATTATTCAAACGGGCAGTACAACATTTTTTTAATCTTTCTCCCATTTTAACATTCTTGAGCACCACATAAGCAAATTAGAATGATTTCTGAGGTATCATCTGAAGACATGTAATGTTTGCTGAAATTTCAACTTTAAAAATTTCCTTTCAATTGTAATTCAATAAAATCCACTTCCTTTAATTCCAATTCAGCTTGTGGAGTGTAGTCACATCAATTCAAATTCCAACTCATGATCAAGTGAGCTCCTTCCTCAAAGAAATGTGTTTGAAAATGATTTACCTTTGGTTAGTCTGATAGATGTTAAATATTGCATGAAGGCATAAATAGAGATTATAAATTAGTATATAAAACTACATTGTGAATTGACTGGACTGGCAAGTTTTATGGTCCAACTTTTAGCTGGGGGCTGTTCCTGAGAGTGTTGTCAAATCCAATAGCATGTCTGTATATCAAGGGAGATTGTTCAAGGAAAGACTCCAGTCCATGATGCATTTTATTAACCTTCAAGATGGTGGAACTTTTTTGGGATGTGTGGAGACTTGTCATATTTCCCTGTGGCCCTGTGGTGCAATTTCCTGCTCTTCACATTTTTCATCCCACACTCAATAATTTATTAAAGGGGAACAGTTGTTTAAAGCTGAAGAGCACTGTCAGACTCACTGACTAATTCGTTCTTTAATCTTCAAGACAATTTCATTCATCAAAGTCTATGCGACACTTACTGTATAACACCACTTAAATTAAACACGTCCAAATGCATTACCTTCAGAGTAAACATCCCATTGGGCTCTGACACTAATGAGCGTTGAGAAAGACAATATGAAGAACGCCTTGTTCAAAGACGCTACATGCAAGGTGCTTTCCTCAAGAGAGACTGAGCACAAACAAATGACCTTCCGAGTTTTCGTAATGGCTTTCAGACTTGAAACTAAGCCTTCTAATATGACGGTCCGCCAATATTGTTTCTGGTAGTACCCAGTAATTAAGCCTCCATCATTGATTCGAGGGAACATTCCAGCTGAAACCCAACGCACCAAAGCAGCGTTTTAATGTGACCCATGCAGGATCCGGTTTCCCCTGGATGTGCAGAGTAGCACTTCGCTGCCTTGTATATGGCCATTTAGAAATCAATCCCGACTGTGCTGCTAATTCATTCTATCAGTATCCCAACGATTTTATCTGCGGTGTGGAGAGCTCCGCTAGGTCCCCACACACAGGGCATGGGCCGATAAAACAAGATAAACAAGTATTGAGCCTCTCAACGGAAAAGTCGCTGGCTGAACGAGAAGAGATGAGGGACGGGAAAAGCTAGGAAGCCGATGTTGGGTTGATCACAAACAATGGACCGTAACAAGGGCTGGGTAACTGATACAGATGAACATGGTCCGGGAAGTGGATTGAGCTCAGTCTACACTTCAAAAAGCAGGTCTTTTCCGGACCTTTATGTCATGGAATGAAATATAACTATGAGGAGTCTTATTACCAAAAAATGAAACAGACCTCCACTCTGGCACCAACATAGGGACAGATTTCAGATAAAGGAAGGCAGACCTACTGGCATTGACAATGTCAGAAGATCTGTTCTCCGACTCAAGCTCAATTTTTTTTATCTAATTTAGTTTGATATAAAGATAAACCAGTGTTTCTGGATGATAGACAAAGTTTGTGGGTTGGGCACAACACGGCTAATATAGTGGATAAAAAGGATCATTTATCAACCTGAGCTGAATGAGCTTGTGAAATTTTCTCTCATTCTAAGATATTGGCTCCTGTGATTCAGACATCTGAGCTGAATATTTTTATATTAAATGGCTAGTTCACATTACAATTAAAGTTTTGTCATTACTTACACAAATAAATTGGCATCTATGGTTCTATGAATAACATTTAACATCCATGGAAACTTTCCATTGCACAAAAGGTTCTTTATAGTGGAAAAAAGGTTCTTTAGAATAATTAAAATGTTCTTCACACTAAGAACAAATGGTTCTTTTAGAGCTGTTCACTGAAAGGTTCTTTGGGAAGGCAAAATGGTTCTTATATGGCATAGCTGCAAAAACTCTTTTTTGGAACCCTTATTTATAAGAGTGCATTAACCCTAATACTAAGATGTTGTTTTTCCAAACCAATATGACTCTCTGTGGAAGTTAATTTTGGAAGAATTTCTGGACAGCTTTTTCTTTATAGTGAAACAGAATGGAGATTAAGTTCCAAAATGATAAAAAAAAGCAGAAAGTATTACATATGATGTGTACACACTCGATGTATTGTGAAGCCATATACCGATAAATAACAATTGAAGCTATTGTATGGATTCAAAAGAGTATACTATAGTACACAATACTTTTATTATGGGTATTTTTTTCGAATAGTCCCAGTTTTCATTAAGTTTTATTATACGGAAGAAATCAAGGTCAGATGGGTTTGAAACAGCATGAGGGTGAATATATCATGAAAACTTTTTATTCTTGGGTGAACAATTCCTTTGAAATCATGTACTGCCTTCTCAGAACTAATCACACTGGCCTCATTAGGATGTTGCTTTAGGTTCATGGGCGGTTTCGCTGTAAAACAGGGTTTATTCCACACAGTGGGTATAATATGGCTTGACAGCTTTAAAATTGCATGAATAATCAAATAATCTAATTAAGCATACAACTTTAATTTGTCTAGGATGTAAACATGCAAAGCTTGACTGCTCACAAAGCAGATGTCTCATATGATCTTCTATGATATAGATTCGTATTACATCAAATTATCACATTACTTCTGAAGAGGCTTTTTTGGCTCCTTGAAACTTCAAAGTCAAAGCCATTGCTGATACTTAGAATATAGCTCAATAGCAAACTGCAGTTCTTCGAGGACAAAAATGCAGGCCTTGAATAATTTCTCTGTGCATATCTAAACTGAGCCACCCACATCACTGCTTTATTCATCCTTTATCACTATCAACTGAACACAGTCTGTTTGGCCTGTCTGGAAATATGAAATACTTGTGTGAGCTCTTTATGTTATGGCTAACGGCAGACTTGGCGGACAATAGTGGCTCTGAACAACACTCCCCCTACACACAGTGCAGTGCATTGTGGGAACACTGAGCCGTTCTCAATCAAAGCCATCACGGAGCATCAGCTAATTTGATGAGCTGTTGACAATGACTCACATGGACACTTGAGATGAATTGAATAAAATTAAATTCAGTGAGCAGGACCACAAAAAGGTCTGCATGAAGCCCTCAGCAATATGCCAAAAACACCGGTCACCAATGAATAAAATGTGCTCAAGCGACAAACACAAAATGTTACAAAAGTGGTATTCAGGCCTGCTTTTAACATCAGTCCAATAAGGACGGACATGTCCTCTGGTTGAACTTGAACATGACACTGTACTGAGTACACTTGGTACAAGGAAATTGTGTCATTATGTCATAATGTAAAGTGGTTAAACTGCCATCAAGCTAATTAGCCACTAATAATAATTTGTCAAAAAAAAAAAAAACTAATAATAAAGTGAAGAAACTAAATTATTGTACAATATATACACTTTAAAAAATATTTTAACAGTAAAAGACTGTAAAAAAAAATACAGTAAAAACCTGTTAATTAACGTACTATATGTTAAAAAAACTGTGTAATTCGGCACATTTCAAGGGGTCATATGATGCTATTTTAAAGATCATTATTTTGTGTATTTGGTGTAACTATTATTTACAATATATTTGATAAGATGTTGACATGCTTTAATGTTCAAAAAATATATTATTTTTCAAATTAACTTTCAAATTAAATTGTACATTATTGTATTTCCTCTATGCCCCGCCTCTCTCAAAAAGGTCGTTTTCAACAAAGCCCCCTCTTTGACAAGCGCAGTCTGCTCTGATTGGCCAGCTGACCCAGTGCATTGTGATTGGCCGAACACCACAAGCACGCGTCGGAAATGAAACGCCCCTTACCATAATCGCGAGATTCAGCTTTCAAAGTTAATATCAAGACAGTTAATAATGTCGTTAGTTTTACGATCAGTTCAAGCTCGAAAAGGCAACAGATTCGAGTGACAGACACATTGATGATGCAGTACACAAGCCGCGGTTTAGACAGCTGACGTGCTATGATTTCTGGAAGGCAGTTTACTCTCCTGTGATGTGACCCTGTTCCCCTCACACACACACACACACACAAACGCATACTCTGCACTGCGCAAAAATCTACATTTGACCGTCAATAGCAAATATTTAAACTAATAACAAAACATACTTACAATCGCTGATTCAGAAGCGCCAGATTGTAATAGCAAGTCGGAATTTACCCTTTTTTTTTTTAAATAGCCTTTGTGCCCAGCCAGCCTTGTACTCTTCTAGGTTAAAAAAACTGTTGTCCATATAATGCGTTGCACAAATTCGAATATTTGGGTTGTGCTGTTCTGTTGTAAATACATCTTAACCAATGAATTCCTAATTGCATCTACTTCCGGAAGGCCAAATAAAGTGCTTTTGCTTTTGCACTGAAACACACAGCGTCTCCCTGACATGGCTGCATCAACACGACTGCTGTTCCTGAAACCACGCTTCTTTCTTTGCATGCACATTTGGGAACATTATGCAAATATTCCCACATAGTGAAGTAGATATGTGTGGGCGTGTTAGAACGAGACGTTTTAGGTAGCGTGGTTGCCTCTTAACTTGTATAAAGGAAATTAATATCTCTTTGGATTTGAGACTTAGTCTTTGCAACTTTAGGGATCTTACCTATTCACAAACAGTTTGTAAAACTTCAAAGAGAAAGGAAAAATTGAGATCGCGTCATATGACCCCTTTAATGTAATTTTACAGTTACAACAATTTTTAAATGTACAATTTTTGAAAGTAAATCATAATCAAAAAACATACACTGACATTCCTAGAATTCCCTGTGACACTTCACATTTGATGGCTTTTCATCAAAAATAAATGTTTCCTCTTAGTTTATTTTCCTTCTTATCAGTTGTGTTATTGTGGTGGTTGTCGATATATGTAAAAGGATCAAAATAGAGTTTAATAGCAACATGGTTATGATAATTCAACAAAAAGGGCTGTTAGATTTACTGCTTCATTTTTTTATGTTCTGTAAATAACAATAGTTTTAAACTTTAATTTACAGGGTGTTCTGTAAAGCTGTTTACATTTTTACTGTTTTTTTACTGAATATTTTTATAGGCCAAATATACAATTATGTAATTTTGACTTATTTACAGAGAAAAAAAATGGACCACGGATTGAAGAATCAAGAAAAAGTGAATGATTTCATGATGTTTGATTTCAACATTTTTTTGCATAGTAATTTTTCCATAATAATAAAAAAAATCTGTGCGAAGTGTCCTGCATTATGACTCTTATGAACTGGTTCAATTTAGTGAATCAAAAACAAGTACTGTGTGACTAGTAAAGTCTGGTTTGCAAATGGCTGACACTTATTAACAGTTATTTTTAGTGAATCACACATATACAGTACAATGCAACCAGTGAAGTGTGATTCCTAAATGAAATCAAACAACTCTTATGAGCCAGGTCTTTTTAGTTAACCAAAAAAAACATAGAACCAGTTAATAATGCACTGTTAGAAAAATAAAGAAAACAATTAAATATGTGACCAAATTTACACAACACTGTACAATGCTAACAACAGGAATCACAGCTCATTTGCCCAGTGCCTTTAAATCACTCCACTCATGTCCAAATCCTCAGGCTGTATTTTCCATTATCTGAATGTCAGATTTCTCTCATCACAACACTTTGAAGATTATTTCTTCTGAGAGAGAAAAAAAAAAGATAAAGAAGGACCATTTGTTGGCGGGAGAAAATAACTGTCTTTTGAAGCAGCTGAATGCCCGACAGTTGCATGATAACTAGGGTTGGTGGCTTTTTAACGGCAGGCATCAGAGGCTAACGCTTCATGTCCTGCCTGCCAGGGAGCCACAGCTGTGGAGAAATAATGTGCCTTTCTGAGAGCTGAAAGCGCATGGAGTCATATCTGACTCGCACGGCTGATTAGATCAATAAAAATGCAGAGAGAAGCATTCAGCAGATACAGCCAAAATTCTATTTTCATGTTCAACTCAATGTTTTTTTTTTGTCTGGAGGAAAACTGTTGCAATAGAACTTAATTCATAACAAAAAGAGGGTCAAGGTGTGTCTGTTCCACTTACGTTGCTGTTGTAAAGCATTTATTTTAGGGCTTTAATGCTTTGCATGCCTGATATGCACAGTTCTTGTTTTCCCACAGGAGGAGAACACTGAAATGTTTCAAGGGCATCAGATGCCATGGGAAACACATAAATGCTGATTATGCTAACTGCCTATTTAAGGGCAGTTAAAGAAAATATATCAAATTTGTGTGAACGCAGTGCAGTATAAACAAGTGAAAGCCATAACTGCAATGCAGCTGTAGGGAGTAAATGCAGTTTACGCTTTATGCTTGTGATTGACACTATTTGATAAGATTTTAAATTGCTTTCAAGTGGAAAGAATGATAAATTTGAGCTATTTGCCCTAGTCACATTGTTTATGTTTTTTTATTTCATCTTAATGTGCAGAGGAAACTAAACCATGCACAGCGATTTCAAAGGCAGCAGACTGGGAAAACTATTTTAATTAATCATACAAGCTAAAGTGAAACATTGCAATTATAAATG
Organism: Sinocyclocheilus anophthalmus; assembly: GCA_018155175.1. Classification (NCBI taxonomy): domain Eukaryota; kingdom Metazoa; phylum Chordata; class Actinopteri; order Cypriniformes; family Cyprinidae; genus Sinocyclocheilus; species Sinocyclocheilus anophthalmus. The sequence continues at coordinate 184,197 of JADLZN010004022.1, read as the reverse complement.
CAAATATTTTTACTTGTACTTTTTAGACACAATATTGACAGTTAATTTATCTATTTTTCTCTACCAACAAAAATATTTCTAAACAAAGCAGAAACTAGTGGCATCAGTAAATTAATCAGCATTTTTTAATTGAATCAATTAGGTGAATGATTCAATAACTCACACAAAGATTAATGTGTGTGTTTGAACAAATTGGATGAATTAATGATTTAAATGACTCTCGCATAAAGACAGTCACTTGTCACCACCTACTGGCATAACAATGTAACCTGCAGAAAGAGTCACTGAAAAACATCACGGGTTCGATGTAACCCATGGTTCGACGAAGGGAACGAGGACCCTGCGCCCAAACGCTATGGGAATGCCTTCAGTGTGACCACGGTCTGAATCACATGTGAAATCAGTCCAATGGAAGGGCGAGAAGTCACAGGCGGGTGATGTAGAGACCAGGAAGCTATAAAAGCAAGTGCGTTGGAACCGGCGTCAGCTTCTAGCAGAGATGGGCACTCGAGTTAGTGACCTGGGCTGCGTTCCACTCCACTTTTAGACACTTCGTGAAGTGGACGAGGGAAGTTTATATGGACAGACCCTCGACCCCTCGATTTTGACAGAGGGAGCGAGTTGGCTTCATATGCACACTTCAGGCCGCTCCTTAGACCACAATGCAACACGACTATGATGTCATCACAGATCGCGTTTAATTTATCTCCACCCCAAACAGCTCTATAATATATAAATGATTTTTTTTTTACATTTTATAACAGCCCAAACATACCTATATACAAATATAGAATGCTGCACCAAACAAATATGTAAGGGGAAAAATGTAAACAATAAACCAACTACATAGTGGATTCTAAGTGATCAAGGGCTTAGGACGTTCCAGTTCAGCCCATTCCAAGGGTTCTGCCAGAAGTGGGCACACATGCAACGTAATCCAGAGTACAATGAGTAAAACGAGACGGAGGGAAGTTTGCGAGTGAAGGGCACAAAAAAACAGACTGGCACGCAGCCTCAGACTCGAGTCGCACTCGAGTCACACTCGAGTCGCATTTTTATAGATTTCAGACTCGACCTGAAATGATCTCAGATGAATCGACTCGAGGAAAAGGACCGTGAATATTTTAAAAAGCAACTCGAGTCTTTTATCTTAAATGACTTATATAAAGATATTCAAAAGGCAGACCACATCAGAAACCCCGGATTATCCGGGACAGCGAGCCTTAACACAGCACTATTTTAAGTGAGCAGCGCGTCAAAACAGCGGAGCAGATCACATAACAAGCGCTCAGGTTCTTTTATGGTAAATATCTTTCAGCGCTATATCTTCTAGTATTTTTATCAAAAGCCAAACGCGCTTTATTCGAGCTATTTCAGCTCCGTGCGCTTTCTCTCTCTCTGGACGCGCGCCGGCGCCCAGTTCAAGAGCTGCGGATGATGCGGTTATTTTAACAACAACAGAAACAACAACAACAATGAATGAATTTTTTTATCAAGCCATTTAAATGACTGAGACTCGACTAGAATGGACAAAGACTCCAAGCTTGACTCAGACTCAGCGATAAAGACTTAGACTTCCCCACCGCCCCCCCCCCACTCGGACTCCTTAGTTAAAGACTTGTGAACATCTCTGGCTTCTAGGAATGAAGCAAGTGCTCACAGGGACGCAGCCTCTTGTTCCCATCAGGGAACCATGGTTACATGCGTAACCCAAGACGTTCCTCTTCAGAAACTCAAGTTGCGTCGAAACGCTTCGGGAACAAGAATACCCACGCCGCCAGACTTACAAGTCCCAGCCTAGTGTGGAAGAGCACAACTAAGACGAGAGAAAAGGGAGCCAGGAATGGCGCCATAAGGCGGTTGGAACCTGTCCAAAGGACAATTCAGAGGAGTGAGCATTGACCCCCAAAAGGCACGGGAGCTCGAGGACTTGGGCTGTGGGATAGCATCCAGATCCACGCTTAGCATAAGCGTCTTGGCCGGCGGCTCGCCTCAATGCACGAGGAGGAAACATGTAAACAGGGGGTGTCTGCCCACGGACTGGCCACCGAGAGGGGCGTAGTAGGCCGCAATGGCAGCCACGTAGACCTTCAGGGTGGAGTGGGTCAACCCTGTGGAGAGAAGGGCCTGCCGGAACTCCAGAACTGTCCAAACAAGGCAGTGGACTGGTCTCGCTGGCTGTCTCGCACAAGACGTGAAAGCTTTCCACTTCAGGGCATACAGTTTCCCTCGTGGAGGGAGCTCTGGATTGGAGGATGATCTCAACAACTTCGGTTGAGAGACCGGAAGCTACGAGATGTACCCCCTCAGGGGCCACACCCACAACTTCCACAGCTGAAGATCATACCCTCCGCCTGTGAGAGGAGGTCCCTCCTGACGGGAATCTCCATGGAGAGCCGTCGAGGGGGGAAATCAGGTCCGAGAACCATACTCCATCCCGGCGCACTCTCTCAGAACACCCGGGAGCAGAGCATTCGGGGGAAAAGCATACAGATGAAGCCTCGGCCACGTCTGTACCATGGCATCCAGCCCCAGTGGAGCTGGATGAGTCAGAGAGAACCAGAGGGTACAGTGCGATGTCATCTGAGTCGCAAAAAGGTTCACCTGAGCCTGGCCAAAAACTCTCCTTACCGTGGGCCTCGGCCCCTGCCTTGATAGGATGTCTGCTCCCATAATGAGAAGCCCAGGAATGTGAACTGCTCTCAGTGAGAGGAGTTTGCCCTGGGACCACACAAACATCTGGTGCGCCTGCCTGTCAAGGGGGCGCGAACGCAGACCTCCCTGGTGGTTGATATAAGAGACTGCCGCTATGTCGCCCCCGGTGCGCGACATGGAGATTTAGGTCCGGAGAACGGGTTTCAACTTTGCTAGGACAAGGCCAGCATCTCCAGGCAGTTGAAGTGCTACGTGAGATGGTGGCCGCTCCACAGACCACGGGCAGGGTGGCCACTAATGACTGCTCCCCAACCAGTGAGGGACGCATCCATCGTTAGCGTTACGCGGCAACAAGGAGCTCCCAGCACTGGGCCCTGAGATGAGAACCAAGGTTTCCTCCACATGTCTAAGGCTCGTAGGCATCTCCGCGTGACCTTGAGCATGCAAAGCGAGTTTTCCCTCGGGGAGAACCCCTTGATCTTGAGCCACCACTGTAGGGGACTCATGTACAGCATCCCAAGAGGTATCACATTGGACACAGTTGCCATCAGACCCAGCAGTCTCTGAAACAGTGATTGACTGGCCTTCTCTCACTCTCTTGACTACCGTGATGATCGACTCGACCAGAGCAGGAGATAATCGTGCCCGCATCATGGTCAAATCCCACACCACGCCCAGATAAATGGCGCTCTGTAATGGAGAGAGCACACTTTTCTTAGCGTTTATCTTAACACAAACTTCATTGAGCGAGCAGAAACGCGTCTCTCTGAATGAGCTATTATCCACAAATCAGTCGATGTCGTGAGTTGCGGATGCCTGGAGTCGCAGAAGAGCCACGAGAAGCCTCCAAACACTTGGTGAAAGTGGCGGCGTGAGAGTGCAAGGCCGAAAGAAGCCACCGATATGGGTAAGCTTTTTGTTTCCCCAAAGCGAAACATCAGGAACTTCCTGTGATGAGAAGGTGGAGATAGGGAAATATGCGTGGTTTGATCGATCGTGGACAAATCAGTCATCGTACTTGATCTGAGACACGATTTGTTTGAGTGTGAGCATCCTGAACTTCAGTCGCATGGCTGAGCGGTTCAACTGACGCATATCTAAAATGGGACGCAACCCTCCATCCTTCTTCGGAACGATTAAGTAACGGCTGTAGAACCCGGATTCTCTTTCGTGCATAGGGACCACCTCGATGGCCTCCTTCTTCAAGAGAGTGTTTACTTCTTGTTCCATTATCAGAGCCTGCTCGGGGCCCACCAAGGTGGGGATAACCCCGTTTAACTGAGGCGGAGGAGAACCAACTGGATTCTGTAGCCTCTCTCCACATTGTGCAGGACCCACTGAGACACATTTTGCAGTAGTTTCCATGCTGCCAAATAGTCTACTTAAGGGAATCAGTCTCTCGAGACTGACTTCTGGTGTAACCAGAGCGGCTAGCTCGGTGCCCTGAAGCGGTGGAGCGGCAGGGGACGGCCGTACTAGCTGCTCCAGAGACGGAGGTCGCGAGCCACTTAGCACCACTATGTTTCCGGGCGGTAACTGAGAGAAACGCCGGAGACCGCTGCGCCCTGGAAAACGGCAGGGTTGGCAGACCGACCTCCCGAGGGCACTGAGGAGAGACGGACACCATGTAATGCAGTGTACACCTCTCTTCCCCAGAGGGGCCTGCCCTCCGAGGTCCTGAGCCACAGCGTCAGGACTCTCATAGCTGAAGTCTCCTTTTGAAAACGACGGCCCTCAGACCCACGTTGTCTGCTAGGAAGACTAGACCAGAGCCTGCTCGGGGCAGGACCCAATGAAGCACACTTGGCAGGGGCTCCCACACCGCCAGGTGACCTCCTAAGGGAACCAGTCTCACGAGACTGGCCTCTGGTGCACCTAGAGCAGCTAGCTCTGTGCCCTGAAGCGGCGGACTGGCAGGGGATGGCCATACTAGCTGCTCTAGAGACCTCCGTAGAGGTAGCGAGCCTCTTAGCACCGCTACGTTTACGGGTGGTAACTGAGAGAAGCGCTCGCCAGAGACCGCTGCGCCCTGGAACACTGGCAGGGTTGGAAGACCGATCTCCTGAGGGCACTGAGGAGAGATGGGCACCGTGTAATGCGGTGTACACCGCTCTTCCCCAGAGGGAGCTGGCCCTCAGAAGTCCTATAGGCCTTAGGCGTCAGGACGTTTTAGATGAAGACTATCCAGCGAGAATGATGGTCCACAGAACCGGTCTGGGAGCGCCACTCTGACTCTTGACTCTGCGGAGTACAAGAAGTGACGCCCCCAGAATGAGGAGCTTGAACAAGGTAGGTTGGGACTTCTCCCGCCCAGCAGCCCCTGCTGACCGCCTCAACCTCCTCTGAGAAAGAGAGGTAAACACATGCTCTCACCCGAGAAATTTTTATCCCAAGAGCCCCTGTATATCTAACTTCTCATAGTCAGATAAATACTTAATTTTATTCCTCAGAATTAAATGCAGTCAAACAACCAGACGAGTAAATACGGTCTGTGTAGTAAGATTCACATCAAAAACCGAAATGATGTAATATACACGTTGCCTCATCAGCATGCGAGCTGCTCAGTCACACAAACAATATCAATCTCCTCTGAGAAAGATGGCTGCAGCAGCGAGCTCTCGCTCCGAAGGGGAAGAAACCGCAGCATGGGTCTAGGGAAAGTGGGTGGAGATAGGAAGTGCCGTCTCCAACCCGTCCACCAGATCATGTGCGATCCCCGCGATCTCAGTTGCCGCTGTGCCTGAGCAGTAGCGGGAACAGAATCGCAAGACCACAGGCACGGACACACTTCTCGCATGCCCAGCGAGAGCGGAGCGCTTAACAGTTGGAAAAGCACAATCAGCCCCTCGAGATCCGACTGCGTAAGCTCCGCTCCCCTTTAATGCTGCTCATTATAATATTAGGCATGATATGCTTGTGTAATGATGCTTGTGCAACTGGCGAGCTCTTCATTTCAGCTCCCTCGAGAGCTGACTCTGCGTGCTTCGCTCCCAAGCAGACAACACACAAACTGTGTGTGTCCGCACCCGAAATATAGCGCAGGCAGGGAGAAACACACAGCCCGAACGCTGCCTGCTCTCACCCAAAACTTCTCGTGACTGAAGCTTTGACATAATGGAGCTTATCAGTGAACAAACAACACTAAATAAGACTCACAAATAGACAGCGACTGATACACACAGAGTGCTTGCTGAAGGACAGAAAGCTGATGCCGGTTCCACCGCACGTGCTTTTAAGCTTCCTGGTCGTTACGTCACCTCGCCCGTGATGTCTCACCCTTCCATTGGACTGAATACACATGTGATTCAGAGCGTGGTCACGCTGAAGGTGTTCCCCAAGTGTTTTGATGCAGCTCGAGTTCCTGAAGGGGAATCCCTATTACTAATATACAGATTGCCAGTATGTCTGTAACAATGCAATTAAGATGAGCAGATACAGTTGGTACTCGTGGAATGCTGCTCAGCCAATCAAAGTGTAGAACAAAAACTAGATGTTGCATAAAATTATATAACGTACAATTGCATTTTATAATGTCAAAAACATGTAATTTACACAACAAACAAAGTATAATTAGAATTTACAGAGCACATAAAAAAAACATGTCATTGGCAAAACATTTTCTATAATATAATGAAATATTTTTGGGTAAAATGTATGCGCATGGCTTAATTTTATTGGCCTTCAGTGGAGAAAAGGAGAATTGAGATGACAGATAGATGGTGTAGTTAAATCTACCAGCAACTGAATCTTAGAATTCAGACTGAAAAATAGCAACCAAGTTTCTTTAAAATTTACAAAACTGTTCATAATAATAATAATAATTATAATTCATCAATAGTAATGCACAGCCCCTTTAGGAATTTCTCTGCTTTGAAACAGCAGATTAAAATAAAGGAATTCTTAAACTCCATCAGCCCTTTTAAGAGTTAATCACTTCAGAAATCTTCAAATGCAAAGCTGGCTGTTTGACATTATCAGACGGCAGTTCGTGAGTGCTCTGTGCTCAAAGCTTTGGCGTGTGAAGTGCTTTAACACAAAAAGAGCCTCAGTCAATAGATCTCGTCTTTTGGCTAGCCCATTCCCGAAGTCCTTTATTTTCCCAAAATCCGTTATAGCATTCATTTCTATCCCACAAACAGCACTTAAAAGTCATGCACCCACTTTGCACAGCTTCTGAGAGAAAAGATATAATCTCTGCCGTTTTCTGCCAAGCAGAATGAGCTGGAAGTCCCCTACTTTCGGCATCAGAGCCCTGTGAAGAGGCCCTTTCTCTGGCAGCTCTGAGCAAGGCACCTAAAAGAGACGCTTTGTAATTTTTCTCCAGCAATAATTTAAAAAATGCGTTTTTGCAGGGCAACGTGATAAAAGGCCTAAGCAAACTGCTTATTTGAAATATTCCCTGGAAACAGTTGATATGGGTGCTATGCTGTGCTTAACAGAGTACACAATTTTGCCCTTTCAATAGCTGCAGTCAGAGTCATTTGTGGTAAAATAAGATAATCTCTTCCTGTGCTGCATCCTCTGAAACCTCATCCTGCGGAGGAGTAAATGTCAGGTGTGGAGTAATCATTTTATAAATAAACTCAATGCCGAGGATCTTACTACCTGTACAACTTCTGATGAATGATGAACTGTGTTCCCAGCGTGATAATTTAACAGTTAAATTCAGTGATTATCATCTGCAGTGTCAATTACTGAGTGTCAGGATCAAATTGGTAATTTGGAATACTGTTCTTTCAGCCTGTGTAGACAGAGATCAATTCAAATAAATACAAAGTTTCTATTTACAATACAAATAATTAACTATACCAAGTAATTTAGCATCTAATGATCCAATTTTCAGCATGATATATTTTACAATATTATATATATCTAATGTGCCTAAATTTTGGGCAAAGAAATAAATTAAAAGTTCTTTAACATCTGCATTAGTATGGAACACTGCACTAAAACACACAAACTAAAAATCCAAAGTATGAAAAAATAGTGTGTCAAATGTTATAGAAATCGAAAAAGCCCATAAATATTACTTTAAAAGCCCATAAAATGACTTAATATATATATTTTTTTCATAGAACAGACTTCACAGTGTTGTTTTAGTATAATTGAGAAACTATTAGAGTTAATTGAGAAACTAAGGCTAGCTGAAATAATGTTTTTACATTTTCAGAAAAATCCTTCAGGTCCCACAAATTCTTTGCTTTTCCAGCATTTTTGTGTACTATTTCAGAAGTTTCAAATGCTCGCTGATGCTCCAGAAGGAAAAAACATGCATTAATTTAAGAGCCTTTCAAAACTTTTGAACAGAATGGAGATGTGTATATTTTTCTTATTTAGTGCTGCCCTTCAGAGGCTACAGAAGATAGTTACATTTTTCCCAGAAGACAAAATAAGTTCAATTTACCCTGATCTTCAAATTCAAAAGCACACTAGTGACCACACACAACAACACACACACACACACACACACCTAGTAGATATATATATATATATATACTGTATATACATGGGGAAAAATTATTTGCTCCCCTGCTGTGATTGTACATGTGCCCACTTTAACGTAGAGAGACCGAATACCACAAAAATCCAGAAAAAAAAAAAAAAACACATTATATAAAGGTTAGAATTTGATTCGCATTTCAGTGAGTGAAATAAGTATTCGATCCCCAAGCAAAACATGACTTAGAACTTGGTGCAGAAACCCTTGTTGGCAAGCACAGAGGTAAGACATTTTTTGTAGTTGGTCACCAAGTTTTCAAACATCTCAGGAGGGACTTTGGTCCACTCTTCTTTACAGATTTTCTCTAAATCCTTAAGGTTTCTTGGCTGTCGTTTGGAAACTCAAAGTTTCAGCTTCCTCCACAGATTTTCTATAGGATGAGGTCTGGAGACTGGCTAGGCCACACCATGACCTTAATGTGCTTCTTCAGCCACTCCTTTGTTGCATTGGCGGTATGTTTCGGGTCATTGCCATACTGGAAGACCCATCCATGACCCATCTTCAGTGTTCTGGCTGAGAGAAGGAGGTTCTCGTCCAAGATTTTACAGTACATGGCCCCGTCCATTTGCCACTCAATGCGGTGAAGTCGTCCTGTACCCTTAGCAGAAAAACAGCCTCAAAGCATAATGTTTCCACCTCCATGCTTGACTGTAGGGATGGTGTTCTTGGGGTTATAGTCAGCATTTCTCTCCCTCCAAACATGGCGAGTGGAGTTGATGCCAAAGAGCTTGATTTTGGTCTCATCTGACCACAGCACGTTCTCCCAAACCTTCTCTGAATCATTTAGATGTTCAATGGCAAACTTTAAACGGGCCTGTGCATGTGCCTCTTGAGCAGGGGGATTTCAGTCCATTGCGGCGTAGTGTGTTACCAATGTTTTGCTTGGTGACTGTGGTCCCAACTGCCTCAAGATCATTAGCAAGCTCCTCCCATGTAGTTCGGGGCTGATCCCTCACTTTTCTCAAGATCATCCTTACCCCATGAGGCGAGACCTTGCACGGAGCTCCAGACCAAGGCCAACTGATGGTTGGTTTGTATTTCTTCCATTTCCGAATAATCGCACCAACAGATGTCTCCTTCACACCAAGCTTCTTGCTGATGGTCTTGTAGCCAATTCAAGCCTTGTGCAGATCTACAATATTGTCTCTGACATCCTTTGACAGCTCTTTGGTCTTTCCCATGGTGGTGGGAGAGGTTGGAATGGAAGATACAGATTGTGTGGACATGTGTCTTATACACCTAACGAGCTGACATTAGGGGGGGAGGGGTACAAACACTTCTTAAGTGCAAGAGTAATGAGTGCTGGAATTGAGGGGGGGCTGGGGGGGTCCCGGACCTCCCATAAGCATTAAGGGGTCCCTGGTTTTTTAATAAAACTTTAATACTTAAAATGAAGTTTGATTGCTGTATTAAATTTAGACCTGCTTATGTTACATCATATTCTATTTTTTACGCGTTTTACAGAGTTGCTCATTATAACAATCACACACGATTCTGTTGAGCTTAAAAATGCAGTAGCCAATCAGAGGCGATTAGATCAGTCATCGCTGAGACCCCAGAGTTTTTTTCAGACTGAAACTCACAAATTCCCTCATCATATGCAACAAAGTGCAGATGCATGTACGATGTAAGTTGTCCGTGTTAGGGCAGCTGCATGATTTTAAGAGAGTTATGAGGCTTAAACACAGCGAGACTTGACTGGCTCATTTCGAGTGTTCTGCTCACTGCATGATTCAGTCTAAAAATTGCATTAGAATGCTCCAAAATTCAAGATGCTATGGGCAGAAATGTATATATTATATAATCTATACATGTTGATCAAGCTCACACGAAGAGAAGAGTGCATTTTTTCTCCCACATTCAAATGGGATAGTGATTATAACAATAGTTCATAAACAAGAAGTTAAAGTAAGGAACTTAGTTTTAGGACACCATATTGCCTATTGTTTTGGCTCCTATTTCGCCAACAAAATGGTTCCAACAACGCCCCAGCACTGTTTTGAGTCCTGAAAAAATGAAAGTCGTTTCGTTCCTGAATGAATCAACCATTAAAATGATTCGGTTCAATCGCAATGACTCACATATTAACAGTGACTTGCTGCCACTACTGGCGGTTTTAATTTCACATTTTAAAGTACCTTTTTACATATTTTTAAAAAAATCATTTCAAATATCAGTATTCAAAGTTTTAAGATTACAATATTAAAACATTATTTATGCATTTGTAACTGCGGGTTAAAGCATCCATGCCTTGCATTAAACAGTGTATATGCATCTAAATTACATTTACAGTTAGTCATTAGCAGAGTGTTAGCCAAAAGCAACTTACAATGAGGACAATAAAGCAGTCAAAACACTACAAAACGAGCACAATATAAGTGCAAATCGACAGGTATCGGTATCCGAACGCAAGACGTGTTAGCAAGGGTGGCATATATATATATCTGAACAAAATTATAAACGCAACACTGTTGTTTTTGCCCCCATTTTTCATGAGCTGAACTAAAGATCTAAGACTTTTTCTATGTACACAAAAGGCCTATTTCCTAAATATGTTCACATGAGCACTTCTCCTTTTCCGAGGTAGTCCATCCACCTCACAGGTGTGGCATATCAATATGCTGATTAGATAGCATGATTTTTGCACAGGTGTGCCTTAGGCTGGCCACGATAAAAGGCCACTTTAAAATGTGCAGTTTTACTGTATTGGGGGGTCAGGGGGGGTCCGAAAACCAGTCAGTATCTGGTGTGAACACCATTCGCCTCACGCAGTGCAACACATCTCCTACACATAGAGTTGATCAGGTTGTTGATCGTGACCTGTGGAATGTTGGTCCACTCCTCTACAATGGCTGTGCGAAGTTGCTGGATAAAGGAACTGGAACACGCTGTCGTATACGACGATCCAGAGCATCCCAAACATGCTCAATGGGTGACATGTCTGGTGAGTATGCTGGCCGTGCAAGAACTGGGATGTTTTCAACTTAAAGGAATTGTGTACAGATCCTTGCAAAATTGGGCCGTGCATTATCATGCTGCAACAGAGAATGGCACAACAATGGGCCTCAGGAACTCGTCACGGTATCTCTGTGCATTCAAAATGCCATCAATAAAAAAACACCTGTGTTCGTTGTCCATAACATAAACCTGCCCATACCATAACCCCACCGCAACATGGGCCACTCGATCCACAACGTTGAAATCAGCAAACCGCTCACCCACACGACACCATACACGCTGTCTGCCATCTGCCCTGTACAGTGAAACCGGGATTAATCCGTGAAGAGAACACCTATCCAAAGTGCCAGACACCATCGAATGTGAGCATTTTTCCACTCAAGTCGGTTACGACGACGAATTGCAGTCAGGTCGAGACCCCAATGAGGACGGATTGTTGCAGCAGCTGTCCGGGTGGCTGGTCTCAGACGATCTTGGAGGTGAACATGCTGGATGTGGAGGTCCTGGGCTGGTGTGATTACACATGGTCTGCGGTTGTGAGGCCAGTTGAATGTACTGCCAAATTCTCTGAAAAGCCTTTGGAGATGGCTTATGGTAGAGAAATTAACAATTCACGGCAACAGCTCTGGTGGAAATTCCTGCAGTCAGCATGCCAATTGCAAGCTCCCTCAAAACTTGCGACATCGAAAACTGCACATTTTATAGTGGCCTTTTATTGTGGCCAACCTAAGGCACACTGTGCAATAATCATGCTGTCTAATCGGAATCTTGATATGCCACACCTGTGTGGTGGATGGATTATCTCGGCAAAGAATAAGTTCTCACTAACACAGATTTAGACAAATTTGAAATATTTGAGAGAAATAGGCCTTTTGTGTACATGAAAAAAGTCTTAGATCTTTGAGTTCAGATCATGAAAAATGGGTGCAAAGACAAAAGTGTTGCGTTTATAATTTTCCGTATATATATATATTATTAGATATATATATATATATATATATATAATACAACACACATATACACACACCATACAACAATGACAACCCTGCTTCATCAGTACTATAGTATGTACAGGAAAAACACTATGAAGTTACAACAGATTCTCGCCTGGAGACAAACTGGAAAAAAGCATCTCAAACTCATTGGTTTGAATCAGTCTAATGATTCACTTGCTGATTAAACTGCAAGAGAAAATGATCCGTTATTTCCAAGTGTACTTAAAACAATGATACTTTAGTCAGTGCATTACTATGGTTATTCTATAAAAACAAGTAGTTAAAGATACACAGACAGTTTTGTTGTAAAATAAATGTTTTTCACTAGTAGTCCTATATAATAAGTCATTAATGGAATCATTAGCGTACTGGATCCTTATGTGCTATCGGAATCTGAACCAGAATCTTTACATCCCTAATGATTCTCATTCCTATGTGAAGCTGAGAAACATTTAAATTGGTCCTTTCTATTAGATATTACATATATTATATGTAATATTACAGCCTGCCCATTTCACTTGATAAATAGTGCATAAGGGCTTTAGCTATTTATAGTTTATTTTGCACACAAACTGCAAATCTTCATTAATGTCTACAAACAAAGGAAAAATGACCAAAATCAGCTGGAGCATATTACAGATGTTGCCTAAGCAGTTGAAGAACTTGAGCAAAACACGAATGAGATTCGTCTGAGAGTCAGTGTGTAAGAAATAATAACATGCTAATAGACATACACAACAATGTGATTATAAAAAGAGACTTTGATGGAAACAGAAAGATCGTTATATGGAACTTTTACATAATTGTCTGCTCCCTAAGGTGATGTCAGATATGCTTCAGTTAAGGGCCAAATTGGCTTCGCTCTTAATATCATGCTTTCCCCCTCTCACAAAGTTTAAGGTATTGCTTTTCTGAATAACTCAGGTAAGGGAGATGTCTTGCTCAACATTTCTCGCCTCGGGAGCTGTATTTTTCATGCGTACCAAGCCAGGAGCAAAACAAACTAGGAGACGATGTACAAAAGGCGAAGAAATAAAAATAAAAAAGGTGAAGGAACGGAAGAAACAAAAACATAAAAATAAATGAATAATGCATAACAAAGTCCTTCTCTCTCTGCAAGAGGGGCAATGAATACTGAGATATCACCGGTTTTAGAAGGCTGTTTTGGTTGGTGAAATGCACATCCCTGACAGCCTGAGCCAAACCACATGGAATTACAAAGATAAAAGACATAAAAGTAGCAGAGACAGATTTTAGCTGTACACACTGTCAACTAGACTAACTGTATACATTTTCCCAAGTACCAAATCTTACACTTTCAGGGTCTTTTCTTTTTTTTGTAATGACCTAAAAATACCTATTTACAGAATATATACATCAAAAAAAATAATATGTATTCAGTCCCACATTTGTGTGGCTTTTTTTATTTTTTTATTGTTTTTGAGGAAAAACGTTTTTTCTTTCCAGGATTTGTTGATGAATAGAAAGCATAAAAGAATAGCATTTATTTGAAACAGAAATCTTTTATAATATTATAAATGCTTCACTGTCACTTTTGATCAATTTATTGCTTAATAAAAGCATTGATTTCCTAAAAAAAAATTATTATACTGACCCCCAGTGTTTGAACAGTAAGTACATAGACAGCATTTTGAGACATACTTCTGAAACAAAGGCTGTTCTAAATGGAAAATTAAAAAAAAAAAAAATCCTAAAATTAAATTGGTCCCAAGTCAACGAAACACGTTGACAATTTACTGCTTTTAATTTCCATTAAATAGAAAGTATTTAAATTTAAATAGAAAATATTAAATATAATACAAATAGTTATTAAATTAATTTAATTAAATAATAGTTTATTTTATTATTGAATTGTTTAAAAAAAGAATTGTTTCTTAATATTTGTGTGTGCTATGTCCTTATGATTAATATGGACACACTATTAACTTCAAATTCAGTTGGAATCCACAGTGATCCACTGATTTTTTAAAGCAGAATTCGTGACTTTTTGAGATGGGGAAACAACAAAAAGGTGGTCATGAAATGACCTTAACTGGATTCAAACTCTGGTCACCTGCATACAAACACACTACCCGCCAGCCCAGCGTATGCCACTTCAGTAACGGCCTGCATGAGCTTTGCTGAGTCCTGTAGAGATTTTAGTCCCGCCATGTCAAGGACCCCCACAAAAGCAGCTTACTTTCATTCCTCTCAATTAAAAATTCATTGAGCACATTAGCACAGACAAGCTGGGTGAGGAGGTACAGAGCCAGTGTAAACGTGATTCCAGCTAAATACAGAGATGCTGAGTCTCTCCCAGACTCAGGAAATGAACTATATGGCCTGCTCAATTATTCGTACCCTCCAGCCATACACTAGAGTCACATACAAACGCATTTGGCATGCATCAACCCCATTTTTATGGGAATAACTAGACTGGAAAGCATCGATAATTACTCATAACGTCCTAGAAAATTACACTACTCAGGGCTTTGTTGGAAAATGAAAAGAAAATTAATCCCCTTTATAATTGGCTGCCAAGAGATTAAGGCAATATTTACTTATGGGCTACATATCAATGAAGCTTTAGCACGTGCCTCTGAGCTTTATTTGACACTCTTTCTGTTATCTACTAGCTGCAATTCGCTTGGAGACGCTTGTATGAAGACCTCCACATAGGAATGTTTGGAGCGATTACATAATCATAATTTATATGTGGCCTCAGTGTCCTTTAAGTTACTCGGCTGACTTAACAGACGAGGACCCCTTAGATATCTTCACTGACCTGAAATTTGCTTTTAGCATGGTACATCTCTGACTGTAAATGGATTATTCTACATCGTTTTTACTTTTCTATTTTATTTCATTTAAATTTATATGTATATGTATTATTATATGTATTTATTTTTATATGTATTCTTTATACCACATTAAGGCAGTACAAATCCTAATTCTGATGTATAAACTAGTAGTAAAACTCTTTAAATATTATGAAGTACCCCCACCCACTTAACATTTAAAAGGAATTAATACTTTTGTTCAGCAAGGCTGCATTAATCCAATTAAATGTGACAGTAAAAACATTTTACAAAATATTTTCTAACATTTTAAATATTTTCAAAATAATGTTTCTAATAAATGCTTCTGTTTGGATCGTTATCTTTATCAAATAATCCTGAAAAAAAGTAAAAATGCATCACAGTTTCCACAAAAATATTAAGCAGCACAACAATTTTTTTTCAATGCTAATAAGATTTATTTTTTATTTTTTTCAAATCAGCATGCGGCACTGAAAACTGGAGTAATGCTTGGTGAAAATTCAGCTTAAAATATATTAAAATAGAAAAATTGTCATTTTAAATGGTGAGAATATTTCAGAGTATTACTGTTTTTACTGTATTCTTGACCAAATAAATTGATCAAATAGTTGCAGTCTAGGTGAGCATACAGCATACAGCATACAGCGAGACTTATTTCAAAATCTTAAAGATTTTACAGACCTGAAACCTTTGAACAGTACTGTATATTATTTTAGTGTAAATCATAAATAATAAATAAAATTAATATAATATGCTTAATTGTCATGAAAATTACAACACAATACAAAAACAAATCTTCCATGAAAGTGATGATCAACGTGGGGCCCACTACAGTCCTTATTCTGCACACTACAGCACAGCTTATTCACTGACCCATAAAAATGCTATCCTGGACCCTGTGAATTTTAGTAATGACGTCCGTGCGATAAGACATACTCTGCAGATATCTATTTAAACTGCCATTTAAAGCTGAAATGCCAATGGTGGGAGTATTATTTGCAAACCAGAATTGCACTTTAGCCATTCACAGGTATAGAGCTCATGGGCACACAAGCAGCTTTTCATCATTGTCCCCTTAATTTAATCCTCGTGAGTTTCATTTGTTATGTCTGTGCTGTTGAAAACAATGGACTGAATGATGATTGAGAGAATAAGGCACAATCTCAATGGAGCTGTGCAGTGCACTGAGCTCTCAGTCTGTTTAGCCTGCTGGAGGCTCAGTTGATTATTGGGTCGCTCTTCCAGTTTGGCTCCAAAAAGCAGATTTATGGCAATAGAGCACTGAGTGATATTGGCTGATTGTTTAAGAGGTCCTTGTGTGGGACCACCGTTTTTGTCTCTCTGCCCATTTATACTGACTGCTGCCAAGAAAGAAATGTATTTTTTGTGCCAGCTTGCAAACACACAGGAGATGTAGCTTGCACTGCAGGGATAAAAGCTTCAGATGATTTGACTTGAGCCTGACTCTTAGTAGACAGTTTTCTGTGTGTTCTCCAACACTTCTCTGTATTCGCAAAAGCACCACTTTCCAGCTTCATGCCCTCAAGATTTTCGCTGTTTTGAATTAAAAATACATGAGTCTGAATATAGTGTGTTACAGCTTACTTTGTCATTCAGCCATGGCGAGAGTGCAAGTGGTTGGCGTTGAGCGGTCTGCCAGGAAGAGACTGGCTGATGTGGGGTTGTCAGAGGAGCAGACAGGTTCACACTTGGGTCGTCTAGAACGGACACATTTGAAAATACAAGAGAGAAATGCTTACTAGCTTGTAAACTCAAGGTGGTTACCTTGATAACATAGAAGCAAAATTCATGCTTACGGCTGGTAGGATTGCTGTGGCAAATAAAGCTTTGACTATTACCTCGGTATCTCTCTCTGTGCTGCTTTTGGTAAAACTGGGAATTATCAGGATCCAAAGATAAACAAAATATATTTAGTGGTATTCAGCTGATTCATTCAGTTTTACATTAAGTATTCTTTCTAATACCATGTCCTGTCACAATTTTACAAGCTTCCTCAGATAGCATTTTATCAGACCTCAGACCTTTTTTATGGTTTCCCTTTCATGTTTTTTGTCAATATGTTTCTTTCACAATCAGTCCTCTCCTCCATATTTGAAAATGAGTGAGGTCTGGGGTGGGGTTAAGCACTGCGCTATAATGACCCCTACAAATACAACTCATTATATACACTAAACACTTTAAAAGAGAAGCATGTAGATGTTTGTGAAATATTATTTGTTTTCTCTGTTTTGGAGGGATGAACACTGTTAAATTATACCATAGTTATTGCATCAAAATGTGTTAATACTTTACTATAGGTTAGGAATGGATAATTTTATCAGTTGTTTATTATTCATGCAACAATACATATTACTGGTTATAGTTTTCATTAATAACCATTGCAATATAGACGATAACTTTGTCTAATGCTCTTATGAAAGTTTTTAGCATGACTTTGTGGAATTTAACTAATAGGCCTACAATCGAATGAAATAGCCATAGCGTCATTCATGGCTGTTTGCATATTCATTCTCTGTAACCTTTGTTACAGATCGGTGTAATGTGTTAAATGCTACCGTTTTTGGATGTTTTTTTTTTTGCCTACCGAATGTGGTATCCTGTCAGCAATGAATACCTTATGCGGCTTGTTGAGTGACGTCAGTTTAAGTGCTGGCAATGCAGTGTTGCCAGATATTGCTATGAGGGGGGGGGAAATAATTAGCTTAAAGCTTTTGTAAATACACTAAAATAAAGATATCAACTGAACCCAAACCTAGCAACTTCCCACTTTATTAACGTCCTAAAGTGTCAAATTAGGTGAAAAAGACATGTCCAAATAGGCTGGTATTAGCTGGCTCTGGCTCTCACTCACAGCTCTCTCAAGCCTCGTTCACTCCGCCAGCTCTCGCAGCGATTATCTTCATACTACGGACGCTAAGCGTTCTTGCAAACTGTCTAAACTTAATTATACATGCAGACACTCAAATTTGTTTTAAACAACAAATTAGTCATTCAGAGAACAAGTTTTATTTCTGACAATGAAAAATTTTCCGAGCTCTGGAGCTCGATGGCCTCATTACTGGCTACGGGCATGCTCTCCTCAAACATGTTTAATATTTAATATTCATGAGGAGTGGGGTTTTGGTCCAGTCAGTTATAAGTGTGGGCGGAGCCAACCAATCGAGTGAATGTAAAATGTCTCATCACTTGCTGAGGCTGACAAAATTAGTCATTTATCATTTTAAATTGTTTTTAAAAATCGCATAAATTAAAATAATAAAAAGAATTGTCATGCTAAACGACACTTTTATAATCAAAACATTAGAAAAATACTTTACCATGGTACAGTGATTGTGTCAGATGGTAATATTGTGATATTTTGATATCTACAAAATTATAACATAAATGACATTAAAAAATAAACTGCATTAAATTACATTTAAAAAATAAAATTGCGTTTAAAAACTGTTTCATTGAGGAACTTCATGCTAAACACAACCATGGTATTTTGATACAGTATATAAAAATGCTATGATTACCATGTACCTCACCCAAATACAAATTATTATGGCACAAAAAGTATGGTATTAGGATGGTGATATATCTTTTTTTAAAAGTAATACCATACTTTTTGTTAATGAAAAGTTTTAAATAAGAGGATGAATGTTTTTTTAACTATTATAGATAGTGTGGAGACAAAAATACAAGAAGCTCAAATCAAAGCTTAACATTTTTTCAAGCAGTTCCATTTCTCAGCAGGTTCTTTTCCAGGTTTTTTTTAATCTAACTATCTATCATGGCATTTAGATGCACCAACATTGATCATAATTTGAAAGCAAGAAAGACAGTGCATTTGGTGTGAAGCATTGAGACAGCGTTTAGCAAGAGCTTGAACGAGAAGCATTAAAAATTAATTGCCCTCCTTTAAAACTTTAATTGAAACAGTTTGACACAAAATGACCCCATGATAAACTCTCACATCTGATCAAAGAAACTACCATAGTAAAAGCATTAAACACTGTTGTGGTAGATACATTTTTACATGCTTTAACTGAATGCACTCCATAAAGATCCCACTTTAGTTGTCGGAAAAGTGAGCAATAATCCTTTATCAAAGACACCTTGAATAATGGGATTACCTTAAGATTTAAATGTGAACAAATTGGTTTATCATTTCCTACAGAGAGGGTCATTCTCTGAGATATCCGATCAATTTCATCTCCGTCCACTGCGTTTATGTATGCGCAGAAACCTCTGAGATTTTGTTTGAGCAGCACCGGACTGTGAGATGTATCACTTGTACAACTGGTTTTCAGATCAGGAACCACATATCGTTGGATCAAACCACTGTGCACTAAAACTGCATCTGGGCTAAATCAAGCCAAATGTTTTATTGAGCTGTGGCATCCATTATTCATCACGTCATTAACGGCTTGAGCAACTCCACCATAGAGCAGCATACCAATGAACCACATGAGAGAATGGCAGAGAGAGAGAGGAATATTAATTATTGTCTCTCGACTGCTGTAAAAGGTAACTTAAGTCTCATTAATTCTCTTGGCTGATCATTAAGAGGGAACTTTGCTGTGTTGGTTCACAGAAGAGCTGTATAGCGGTGTTTTCGCCATTTGGGATTTTAAACTGAATGCATCTCTGGCACAAGCTGGGAATAAGTCCAAAGGTACTACAAATGAACTAGGATTCCTGATAATACAGAGACATTATACAATGCAGGACAGACATTTCAAAATTAATGAGAGGAAATGATGACTGTAGGAAAGGGAGGCTTTCAATTATAAGAGCCTGTTTTCTTATTTTCAAAGGCATCGCCTCGTTTTTAAAGCCAGGTTTAAGTGTAAAATGGACAGGAAGTTGTTTATCAGATTTCTTTTGCCGATTTGACATTAATTAAATATACAGTGATCTTGACAAACAGTTCTTTCCCAAAAGAAATAGACAGAGTCTGTACTTATATGTCACTGAAGAGGCTTACTTTAGAAATGACTTTGGTCTAACTGATTAGAAATGTAACAAGTTATAAATCTAAGAACACTGGAATAAGTCCAAATGTCAAAAAAGGTTAATACAGAGAAGTCCAAAAGTTCAAAATGTGATTTAAAATCTAATTTGAACTTGGAAATATTCATTTTTATGATTTTGAGGGGGGGGACATGCTGAAAAAACAAATCAATTCAAAATTGCATTAATGTGTGTTCTTTTGCATGAATGTACTATTTTTTTGTGACATAGATCATTCTTTGTAATACAATGCTGCCGTCATTGGAAGTGAAAAGAGCAAATGCTTAAACATTCTGAAATTGGTTTAAAATCATTTATAAAAATAGAAGCATTTTTACTAGTGATATAAAAAGTGGGATTTAGACCTTTAATTTTATTTCATGTTATTAATGTTATTTAATGACCCACTTTATTGTGCTTACAGTAGCCAGTTTTGAATGCAGTATTATACAGTACCCTTTAAAAATTTATTTTATTTATTTAATATTTTAGTTTTTTTTTTTTTTTTTTTTTTTTTTTTTTTAAAGAAAGTAATACTTTTATTTAGCAGGGATACATTATTGCCAGAAGAAAGAAATAATTCCACTGTGTTTGTGTGTGTATGTCATGTACAGTATGATGTATGTCTGTATGTATCTATGTAGATACACACATAAGATATATACTATACACACATAGAAATATATAAGATATATATATATAGTATATTATATATATATAATAATTAAAAATATTTTATATCTTTCACAGAATTCCATTCCCCAAAATTTAAGCAGCACAGGCTGATAATAATGTCATGTACCTAAAGACTGGATTAAAAAAAACGGTCTGTAAATTCAGCTTTGCCATCACAGAAAAAATAAAAAGGAGATATTATAACAAAATAGTTATTATTTTAAACTGTAATAATATTTCACAATATTACTGTTTTTAACATATGTTTGATGTTTTTTTTGTTTTTTAATCAGTCAATCACAAGAGACTTTCTTTCATTTTTTTTTTAATTACTGACCCCAAACTTTTGAACGGTAGTGTCACATGCAACAGCATATAGAACACGTGCACATTGCAGCTCAAATTATGCATATTTTCTTCTGATGAATCTCAACCAGTTTCCCCTTTGCGCCACAAGGCAGGAAATGCGAGATTCGCCTCAGATTTGGCAGGTGGCTGTTGCTGCCCCTCTGTCCTCCTCTATCACAGCATCAGGCGGAGAGAGAGAGTCTCACAGGACGCCATGGCTGTCAGACGGGGGTCAGAGAGCACAGCGGAACAGGCACAGTGTAATCAGCGCTGGCGTGGAGTAATAACAAAAGTGTTTACAAGGAGATGCCCCACTGAGATTCCTTCTCATATCCTGGACCACGTGCGCCTCCGCTCAACTCATAAAAACACATAAATAAGCACATAAAGATGAAGAAGCTTGAACGCACACACAAATCCACAAACACGCTAGTATTTTTCCACATACACACATATTGTAAACATGATACGGAAAATTTAGTTTCCGCTGTAAGCATGAAATACGGCACCTTTTGGAAACATTGGCTGTACTCATAATGTTCCCAGTAAAAATTCCAGCAGCAGGTTAGCTTGTTCCCAACGGAACCATACATTTGCAGGTTATCCAAGAGACCTCCCTCGCTGCTCCCTTTTTTTAATGAACCATGAGTTTTAGAATGAACATCCATCTTCCTCGTTGGCAGTGAGAAATGACACTGACCAGGGGAAGTTGAGGTCACCCAAGGTCAGAGCCGTGTCAGCCAATGCTGTTCTCTTAAAGCACCCTAGCCTTTTTAAGTCCCAACTGTAATTTCCCATGAAATATATCCTTTCCCCTACCACGAACAAGTCTATAAAACCCCTTTAAAAGTCAAGGTCATTTCTTATCAATGGTAAATCCCGGCATAACGTAACGCCTGACTCCACGGCACCTCAATATCTAAACTCTTTATGGAAAATAGCGTGGGTAAGAACTCGTGGGCGGATGGAAGAGGTTAGATTATTGCTGAGATGGATTCTTAATGCTCATTTCTTATTTTGCGGTCCGCGGCCCCCTTTAGCCAATCAATCTGAGCTGTGTCAGCAGGAGGTTAAAGCAGCTAATCTGGGAGGATGTAAACAGATGCTCACATTTCAGTAGGCCATCTTTTACACTAAGGTGAGTATAGACAGAAGATGGAATAGACAGAAGACGATAGGCAAATGACTTTGATCATGTGTGGTTTCTATAAGACGTGAATGAATGAGCATGATAAGAGGTGAAATGAAAGGAACCTGAGCCTGGAGGTGAGGGATGAAACATGATGATACAGAAAGACAATACACCTGTACACACACACACACACACACACACAGTGAATAGTTTGTTAGTAGTATTATATATATATCTTATTATATTAATATTATATTATTCTAATCTGCTGATCTGATGATGATCAGTAACAAGTTATGTATTATTGTTATCAATGTTGAAATCAGTTATGCTGCTTAAAATTGTTTTGGAATTTGTGATACATTTTTCATGATTCTATGATACAAAGAATGTTCAAAAGCAATTATTTGAAATATAAATATTTTGTAACAATAATAGTCTTTACTGTCATTAGTGTATATGATCAATTTAACGCCCTTGCTTACTAAAAGAGTGGCCTATTAATTTATTTTAAATGTATTTTTACTATCTATGTGGCTATCAAATTAATCCATAGTGCCAAAAAGTGAAAATTTGCTAAACAAGGAATCTGTTGCTGCATTTAGTGAATGTAATGTTACTTAGTAAATTTAAGACAATGGTTGAGACCACTTAAAAACCTGAATGCATTGTTTTGCCTTGATTTTTTACATTTCTTGACAAATTATTTTTTATAGTGTACAATGTAATATTTTTATACTACCTTTAAAAAAAGAGGACATCCTCAAAAGGAGTTTTTGTCAGATTTAACCAACTTCTGTTTACAAATGTGTTCCCAAAATATTAAGTCAGTATACACACACACACACACACACACACACACACACACAGTAGTTTGCCTAACCTGCTCTCATCAGCACAATATCCAGTCCTGTTTTGAACAGCAAACACATGATTAATGGGCATCATTCATCTTACAGCCAACTTCTCTCTGGTTCTTCCTTTAAACCACATCAAGAGATTCCGTAATTAATCACAAACCTGCAAACAAAACAATCAGCCATACAAAGCAAAGAAGCAATGGAATAAATCATTCTAACATTACCCATGAGCTCATTCAAGACATTTCTCACAGTTGTGCTACTGTAAATGCAGAAACATCCTCTTGACCAATGTCTGTAATAAGGCACTGAACTCAGTCTCACGCACATGAAAGTTCAGCTCTCAAATGCAATCAGAGAAAATTGCACCACATGCTGAGTTCCCAGAATACTTCGAACAAGTCCCCATTGTCCTGACTAATTACCATTCCCATCTAAGGATCAGAAAAAAGAGATATCTTTTGTGAAAGAGTCAAAACAGAAACAAAAATGTGGATGTTTGTGTCAGCAGTATACGTTGAAAGGCTCGAATGGAACCTTGCCTCTTTTTGACGATTCAAAATAGCTAATTTACTGGAACATTCTCCTATGTATTATGCAAAATGAAAGATTATTTTCCTGTCACACAAACACAATCTACTAAAGCATAAATACTATTCCAGAAATGTTGACATTTAATGATTGCCCTCAGTATTGAATTCCAGCGCCACATTAGTTTAATTCATTCATTCAGCATTACCATCTCATTTACTGGGCACTGGCATTATTAATTATTCATCCTTGTTGTATAGGGTATCGCCATTATGTCATATTTTTTTCCATTTGCCTGCCTGTATGATTTCTAGAAGCTGGCAAGTTCATAAATCTTCCTCTTACTCATGGCTGCCTCCTTACCCTTTCCCATGGGGTAAAGAAACAGACTAGTAAAGCTTCTCTTCCACTCCCTAAGCTCAGGCTGAAAGTCATGCCCACCAGACCATTGACAGCACATGATGAGAAAGCCCCAATGCCTGTGTGGAAGTGGGCCGAGATGCAAGACTGCAGCTGGTGGGATGGAGAAGATGGGGAGGGGAGGTTACTGAACCTGGACCGTACTGCCGTCCCACTGGAATAGTTCAGACTAGCGCTTATAAATGTTTTAAAGCATTTATATGGGTCATGGTCCAGGTCTAAGGATAGACTGTGGAAAAAATGAAGGAGGGAATAAACAGGAAAATGCGGGTTTCTTGATGGTGGTGCATTATCTTTTTCATTTTAACCTCGGCCTCCTATTGACTTTCAGGAGGAATAAGGTGCATCAGCTGACATCAGCGGTTTCATCAACGCTCTTGATGTCTTTCGACCACCTCAGCACTCATCTCTGAAGAATTACTGAGTGCACCTTCAAGAGGTTAAAAAAACTGCACATTTTCACTTTTTCCCCACATATTTTCTGACAAAACTGCCTTGAAGGAATAGAATCCAACCCACTCAAAAATTAATGTTTGCCATTCAAGATGTAAATGAGTTTGTTTCTCCATAGGAAGAGTTTTGGCGTTACATCACTTCCTCACGGATGCATCCTCTGCAATGAATGGGTGCTGTCAGAATGAGAGTCCAAACAGCTCATAAAAACACCACAATAATCCGCAACACAACTGAAAAGTGAAAAGCTGTGTTTATAATAAACAAATCCATCATTAAGGTGTTTAATTGTGTACTGAGATGTTATTATCAGCTGACGGCACCCATTTTGACGGTATCCATTCACTGCAGAGGATCCATTGGTGAGCAAAAATGATACCAGTGTTTAAATCAACACATTTTTGTGGTATTTTGTCTGAAAATTTTTTTATATTTTATATATATATATATATATATATATATATATATATATTATATATATACACACACACTCTTAAAATGCTGGGGTTAATATAACCCAGCGGCTGGGTTAAAATGACAAACCCACTGTTGGGTTAAAAATACAAACCCAGCTAATTGGGTGGTTTTTTGACTCCGGTGGGTTGTTTTGACCCCGCGTTGGTGTATATATATATATATATTATATATTATATATATATATATATAAAAAAAGGCAGCAGGCAATACTATTAGGATATGTCTTCCAAGTAAATAAACAAATAAAATTAATGATCAAATTTGCAAAGAGAAAATGCATTGATGCAATTCTATTGTAGTACATAGTATGAAAACTATCAAAAATATTTTCTCAATTTTCTCTGAAACAATATAAAATTGCTCCGTAAACAACGAATTCCAATTAACTTGTTACAGATGCAGCAAAAAATATGATGATGCAGAAGAAACATACTGCAATGCGTTAAATGGGGCAATTTCTGGAGCACTTCAGCAGGGCTCTCCTCTGCAAGGTGAACGAGAAGGAATCTTAAAAGGGAAATCAAAAGGTCACATGCTTAAAAACAGCATATTATTGGTTACTTTAAAGACTGTCCTTTTATTTCCAACAACACATTATTTGAAGTTTTTTTTAAATATGCCTACACCGTACCATACAGTGTTTTAACAGTGTGTGATGAACAGCAGTGGAGGTTGCATCACTTTGCAATTTACTGTAATCGGACGTCTCTAAATGAATGCACGCATCGCATTTCCACCTTTGCGAGTTATTAGTAATCAGCTTTCAAGCATTACGCGGATACATTACAGCTCAAGGGCGTTGACGGAGTTGTTATTGTATGTGGTTATCGTGCCGTGCTAATGCATTAAACATAGCTGTTATCTTCTTGACCGTAGATGCATATCCTATGCATGATAACAGGATGTGGCCTGTCTGCACCGCAAGCATTCAAGTGCATATAACCTTACAATCACCAAGTGTGTATGTGTGCACACATCTATCTCTCACTGAACCATTTATGCAAAAGCTGAGCCATGTATTAAAGTTGGCATAAGCTTGCTGCGGGCCTGCATGTTTAGATTGATGATACCGGAGTAAAGGTTGGGATTTGTTTAGCTCCATGGCAGTCCACTCGCCGACTGATTTCTATTAATGACCTTATTATGGAACCAGAGCATTCAGACAAGCTGTTTACCTGCTCGGGGCACACGCCACTGCTAGAACTGATTGCACACATTCATCAATAAGAACTAGAATCCAATAATCCAATACTGGCTCCTGCTCGGCGTGCACCACAGACTGTTCAGCAGTCTTCTCTCCAATGAGTTTATGAGGATAAAAATGAGGCACTTAATCCAGAGCGGGCACACATCACACCAGGCAGACAGCCAGATCCCTCTGCATCATCATCATCCTGGTGCAGAGAGAGAACAGAGAGAAAGAGAGAGCTTCGGGGCGATTGCTGAGCGAGATCGGAGGCGCCTTTGAGTTGAGGCTGCTGGGTCAAGACCAGTAGAATATGCGGGTGGTGTTTGACTGACAGCTCAGGTTGGAACCTGGTAAGTCAAGTCAAGTCAAGTCACCTTTATTTATATAGCGCTTTTAACAATACAGATTGTGTCAGAGCAACTGAACAGCATTAATTAGGAAAATAATGTCAATAATGCAAAGTGACAATAGTAAACACTCATTTTTCAGTTAAAGACAGTTCATCATTGAATTCAGTGATGTCAACATCCAGCTCAGTTTAAATAATATCTTTGCAATCATGTCAACGATATCGCCGGAAATGAAGTGTCCCCAACTAAGCAAGCCAGAGGCGACAGCGGCAAGGAACCAAAACTCCATCGGTGACAGAATGGAGAAATAAAAACTTTGGGAGAAACTAGGCTCAGTCGGGGGGCAGTTCTCCTCTGACCAGACAAAACCACCAGTTCAATTCCAGGCAGAAATTAGAAATTAAATTTCTACAATATTTAGTGGTAGTTTATCAGTGGTGACTGTCAGTTAATGTACATATGGCAGAAATGTATGGAAAAATCAATTTAAGACGTAATAAAACAGACGATGAACAATATTAACTTATATAATAACAATATTATAATATGATGCAATCAAACTTATAGCAAAATGTGGTAGTTCTGTATGTTGTTTCATGGTTGGCATCATCTGAGGTCCTCTGAGGGGTTGCATCATCTCTTCTCAGGTGTTCTGGATCCAGACTGAAGCTTGTGTAAATCCTAGTTACCACGGGATGTTAATCCCGTGGCAAAAGACAGAGAAACAAATACAAACATAATTAGCGTAGCTGCTGTTCCAACCAAGCAAATGTTTGTTTAACCCCAACTAAAGAATAATAATGTGCATTTGAAAAGCTATAACTGCAGTACAAGATTATGATATACATTATTTGAATGCTTGGCCAAAGAAGTGTGTCTTTAATCTAGATTTAAACAGAGAGAGTGTGTCTGAACCCCGAACGGTATCAGGAAGGCTATTCCAGAGTTTGGGAGCCAAATGCGAAAAAGCTCTACCTCCTTTAGTGGACTTTGCTATCCTAGGTACTACCAAAAGTCCAGAATTTTGCAACCTTAGGGAGCGTGATGGATTGTAGCGTGGTAGAAGACTAGTTAGGTATGCAGGAGCTACCCCATTAAGGGCCTTATAGGTAAGTAATGATATTTTTTAACTGATACGGAACTTAACAGGTAGACAGTGCAGAGACTGTAAAGTTGGGGTATTATGATCATATTTTCTTGACCTGGTATGGACTCTAGCCGCTGCATTTTGGACTACCTGTAGCTTGTTTATTGAAGATGCAGGACAACCACCTAGCAGTGCATTACAATAGTCCAGTCTAGAGGTCATGAATGCATGAACTAGCTTTTCTGCTTTTCTGTTTCTTTTAAAAACATAAACTATTTTTCCATGCAATAAGTGCTGAAATTCACTTGTGCATGACAATCAAAAAAAAAAAAAAAAAAAAATATATATATATAGATATATAGTATATATATATAATATATTATATATATATATATATATAAATATATTATCTATTTATTTAGATATATATCTATATTTATAGATATATAATTTATGTATTAGATACTTTATTTATTACAGTTTGTTGTACTTTCAACTTGTGAGCATGAGACTGCTTTCAAAAACAAAAAATCTTACAGAAATAGTTTTTTTTTTAATCATAAATGTTTTTACATTTCTATACTTTAGAACTGATAAAAAATGGTTTAATATTACTAAAAATAAACAATTTTCCCAATATGTGAATATAGATTTACAGTATTATTAATATCAGAATAAAGAGAGGATGGTACTGCCAAACTCCATTGAAATCGAGTCTCCCATGAGGAGTGCCATTTACGTAGTGACCTGAGATGCTGCTTAGTAAGAGCGTTCCAAATCAGTCACTTACAGGTTCCTCAGTTAGGATGCTGCCTTAAAAAGAAGCTGTCTGTGTAAACAGTAAGGCAGGTCACTAGGTTTGGGAACAGAACCCATGAGGCATTTATGTCCTGTTCTAATGCTTAAAAGCTCACAGTTTGTCATTTAATCTAAAACACAAGCTGACTACACACCACAGGCTTCAGCAGCTCTTGGCACAACTGGAGCTGTCCAGTGCTGAAACTCTGACTCATACTGTATGGCATCTTAAATATCACACTACATTATATGTGCACATTACTTTATATATTTTAAAACGTTAACTGAATATTGCCAGTACTGACTTAAATGTTCTATGCCCAGCTGTCCCCATGTTTATAGCAAGTCGTGACATGGCCCACATTTTTCCACATTCTCTTTGCAGAAAATGATGTGTATTCTACAGAATGGATTTATGCATGGTAGAACTGAGAGACTTTACTGTTATTGGTAGCTGGAAGAACTAGGAAACTATGTTTATTATTTTTTATTTTTATATTGTAAATTTAAATAAATAAATGCTGTTCTTTGAACAGAGTAATGGCTTCCAAAAATTCAGCTTTGCCATCATAGGAATACATTACAATTTTAAATATTTAATGAAAGAAAACTGAATTT
Source organism: Sinocyclocheilus anophthalmus (assembly GCA_018155175.1). NCBI lineage: Eukaryota > Metazoa > Chordata > Actinopteri > Cypriniformes > Cyprinidae > Sinocyclocheilus > Sinocyclocheilus anophthalmus. The sequence goes on along the minus strand of JADLZN010004022.1, from coordinate 155,313 downwards.
AAATTGTAAATAATCCCAAACTTTTGAATGAGAGTGAACAAAATTTGAATGTTAACCCCTTAACTGTCACCTGTACGACCTGTGGGACGCTTGGCACTCTTTTTTGTTGTTGTCCTTTTTCTCTATTAAATCTTTTAGTAATCATCATAAATCATATATCATTTGAAAGCTTAGAAGCCCAAGATTCATCCTGTGAAAACCATTTTGAAATCGGACATTGAGTTACTATGGAAATGGTACTTTAAAATCTTTTGGCGGTCTCCTCCCCCTTAGTGGGCGGTGTCAATTGTCATATTACAAAATGCATTACGCTCTTTTACAATCAAAACTTTTTATAATCTTGAAAAAAAACATATCATTGGAAAGGTCTGCGTCTCAGGATTCCATATTTTAGTTACTCATTAGTTGCATAGACATTTAATGGAGTTTGGATTGCACCCGGTGGCTGTTTGTGGTATAACGCCCTAAATTAAATCTCACAGGAACCTCATTTTTTTTCATATCAACTTCAAATTTGAAACATAACTTATTTAGACATAAGGCTTTAATTTGATACCAATTTTAGAGTAAAACCTGTTATGTAAAATATGTATTATATATAAAATAAAATAAAATTAATATAGTGCATTTTCTTTACAGTAAATTTAAACTACCATAACTTTTTGATACTTTACTTCAAGAAATTCCACTTTTGCGATAATCTGCTGATTTTCTTCTTTAGAAAGAGACCAACCTTATGTCTGTATTCCAAAGTGTTTATAAATTACAACAATTTAAGTTTGGATAGTGCACCTGCATGCCTATTTTAAAAAAAGGGGGGTGACAGTTATTAAGCACTTGAAATTAGTGGAAATCCTATTCATGTCACCTAAAAGTCTTTAATTACAGTTTTAAAAAATTTATATACATACATAATACAGTAGGCTACAGAATACAAATCAGTAGCAGAGCAAACGTATCAAGAGGCCTAAAAATGAAACATAATTTCATGAATTAGAAGTCCTAATTGATGCATTTATTGTATCATAGTGTTCCTGTGATTGTGAGCCATTATTCTCAGTATTTAATCCTCCCTGGTCTAATATACTTAGTTTTAAATGATAATGAAGCATTAACATTACAGCTGAATGAAACATTTAATGCTGTCAATGTAATTGTAAAAAAAAAAAAAAAACCTTGAGTGATCAAAAACAACAGACCTCATGTTTTGTATTCTAGCAATACAGTAATTGACAGATCTACCGGGCAAAAATTAAACAACAATTGCATGATTCACTCCAAATAGTAGTAATCAAATAATCAGAGGGAGTGGGGGTTGCATTTTAATTGCCAGCTAATTTAGCTTAAACTGCAGACTTAGCACCCCATGAATTAAACAGTGAAAGTGGTATTTCATCAGCAGAGTGGAGGCGTGCATCTTTTTATTGTTCCATAATTAATGGGCCCAGTTTTCGCACTGCACTAAAAGACAAATGGGGGCATTTTTGCCATGACCTAATTGGAGCCTCCTGTCTAAAATTACATGTTAGCAAGTAGAGGTTGGAAAATAACTGCAAATGGGTCATCAAGTAGCACTACTGGCCTGTGAAAGTTACCCCAAAAGCAAAGGGTGACTTAACCACCTCACTTTAAAAGGCAGATTTAAACTTTCTGATTTTACTGAAGAAATGTCCTTGCTCTCATTTTCTTATATTTATAGTTCAAATATGCACAATGTCAAAGATGGGCCTCTTTAAATAATCAACAATAGTCCAACGTAGGGAGAATAAATCATAACCAACATGATTTAGTCATTAGTATTTGTAGATTGGAGGGGTTTTATGGTTAACTAAAACTAAAACCATAAAGAAAGTATTAATAAATGTAACAATTCAGAAATTATAACTGAAATAAAATAAATACAAAAAATTTAGTTTTGATGTACTAAAATAACTAAAAATAAATCTGAAATAAAAAAACGTTTATAAACACAAAGACAAAAAATAAACAACAACATTACTAAAATGAAAATGGAAAATACTAAAATAAAAAATAATTTTTTTTTTAAAACTATCATACTGTAGTAGTATTTCAATGATACTAAAATGACACTGGTAGAATGGTAGGATGACAAAATCTTGTTTTTTGTCAAAATCTTGAAATGTTTTTTCAAATTGCAATTTCCAAAGCAATCACATCTATTTACAGTAGCACAGTTATTGCATTCATGTAGAATTCATTTTTGTGCGACTAAAATTGGACCTTACATTGAACACTAGACCAAATTTATAACATTTTAGGTGCTGTCAAAAACTGTAATCATATGGTTCAGTATCTCTCCAAAATTATATTTTGGATATTCAGTAATAAAGTCAAAAGCCAAAACAATCCACAAAATGACAAGCTGAGAAACACTGTAAACCATCTATACTGTGTTCTAGAAGGCAGCTTGATTTTCCCCTTCCCGCATTACCACGGCAGTAATGATGGAGGTTTTGTTTTTGTAAGGTGAGTGATGTATCTGGAAAGCTGAGATGAGGGTGGAATGCAGACAGATCCATTACTGAGCCATTAGACACACTTCTAATGAGCGAGTCATCAGAAATGATCAGGGCCAGGGCACGACACGTGTTCCTGTCTCCCACAATAAAGAGATATTGTTTGGTTAAGAAATGACAAATCATTCCGCTGACAAATTGCATTCAGCAGAAACTGTTGATGACTTTTTCAGTTTGTGCTCTCAGTTTGCATTTGAAATTGTCTAGACTTGATACATGGGAAGTTTAAAATATGTATATATATCTAAATGAATAGTTCTTGTATTTTAAATGAACAGGGAAGTTCTGCCCTTTGTCCTTTTCTGTTCCTTTGTCGTGTCACTTTTTGTAGACCATGAAATACAAAAGTAGAAATTTTGAAAAATGTAGTCCATGTTAAATTCCAAGTCATTGGTATTCATTGTTCCACAATTAGTTCTGGTACTATGAAAAGGTTCCCGCGGTGCGAAAGGCCCTATATACAGCTTTTTTGTGCAACCAAATCACTAAAGTGGAAGGACGGCAACTAAACAATGACAGATTTTTCATGTTGAAAACACAAACATACTGTATCAAAAACAAACTTCTGAGCTGCAAACACAATGGGGTATTTGGCTAAAATAAACTCAGGAATAAATAGATGGAAGAAAAACGGATCCTTCCACATGTTGCACAGCATTTTCTGGTCCTTTGCTTAGTCAGTGTACTTCGGAAAAGGACCGTTTATTTACGTTCAGATTTGCAAAGAAAAGGCTCCCATTGGGGGTCCTCATGCAGTGATTGAAGTTACTTCGCCTGATGAACTCTCTGAAATGAAGCAAGCATATGTCCACCATTTCCTGTCCACTCATCCTGTCCTTCTTTTACTTTACCTTGCAGCCAGCATGCTACCCCTTTCAATTACTTAGATCGCATATATAAAGAAGAAGATCTATTATGAGGCCCGTAAGTTGTGTTTTGAACCTTTTGTTTGTCTCCTGCAAATAGGGACATTGTCTTGCAAACCATATGAACAGATCCTTTTTAAAGAAATAGTGACCCAAAAGTGAAACCCAGTGGCCATCCAAAATGTCGTGAGTGTGTCTTCTTTATCTGCTAAATCTGAATTTGCATTACACTTGCTCCCAATGGATCCATGCAGTTGAATGGGTTGCCGTCTCAGATGAGAGTCAAAAAGCTTGCTAAACATCACAAAAAGCACAAGTAATCCACATGACTCCATACGATCAGTTACTGTCCGTTGTGTAATACTAGAACATGCATTTGCTTTCACGACACGCAGCGACCTGGTGCTGGATTGATTTGTAGGCAAGACTCTCATGTCGCGGGACGAGAAATCCACTCTTTCCTTATATTCGCTGAGTGATGACTGTCATTGCCTTACACGCAGGCTTGTACAGACTGTGAGAAAGGCTTTACACTGTTTTATACTTTTCTGCCGTAGATCATAGAGATACTAAGTAAGTCAGAATATCTTATCTTTTTGTTCGAGAATTTAAAATTAATTTAGAGTATGTACGTTAAGCACTTTATAAAGCTCAAACGAATACTATTTTTCGATATAATGCTGTAGTCACTAAAGTCTGTATAGTTCCTATTAGACTATGAGTTATTTACGCTCTCACCGATAATCACCTTTGTTACAGGAAAGATTACTGAACTTGTTTTGATATGAACTAATTAAAATGTGCTGCATCTGCTTTAAACGGATCGACACATAGTGTATTCAGTCTGACTACTGCCTGTTCTACAGCTTACCCTGTATTGCATCTGCACAGTCTTGACACCACTGCATATATATATTCTGATAGAGCCTAGCATGGTATCACTAGTAAGGAAGATAAACAAGAGACTGGTTGATTGGCATATCTATACGAATTACGTGCGTCGAAGCAATCGTATGTTTAGGCCTCTGTAGTTAGTTAAGCTTACTGGCCAGCGCGATCTCTTTTTTTGCTGCGCATGTTGTTCTCAATTATGCGAACGGATGACTCTAGTATAGGAGACATGTTTTGGCAAACTATAATGTAACTTGCACATATAGGTATATAACACTCTGATCATGTGGAACAGTGCTACTTTAGGACGGTTAACCATGCTAATGATTATACAATTCATTTGTCATCCACGCGGTTGTAAAGGTTCTATCGAATTGTCATAGCAGTCAGTTTGGTTAGAAGAGCTATGCTTAATGTAGATATATGTGACTAGGGACACAATACATTGGTATGAAGCAAAGGGAATGAAGTATAAATAGCCTATCATGGCCGCGGTGTCTACTGCTGTAATTGAAAATGTACTCTTTTTTTGTTTTTTTTTTTTTTTAGCGAAGGAGATTACTTCGCAGGGAGTATTGAAGATGGTGACAAAAACATATAGCAAGGCAGTGCACAAGATGCTCTGTAGTTAGTGACACAGTCACCTTACAGAATTCACATTCGAACTCATTTGCTAAATGAGACGAGGATCTGGCGCTGAGCTACTGTACGATAAGAGTGGCACCCTAGTAAATACCAGCTCGCAAACTAACAATTTAGACTCCGTATAAGGGCTAGGCAAGGTTTTTACAATGCACATAAATAAGGTGCGCAATGCGTGTTTCCTTATGTTTAATTCGCAAGCACGATTTGATGAACATTAAATAGTCAAGCTTATTCAATATATAGAATATATAAATATGTGACAACATTATACTAGTAAAATAGTAAATTAATACTAATAATAATATCTTCGATATTGAGATATTTATTTTTTTACATATTATTGTAAGTAATAGAAACCGAGTGGTTTCAGATAGTATTCTTGAAGAGCTCAAATCCAAGGTGACATCACTGCTAGCTATGTCTATGATCAAGAACTACAGAATAGCGAACAAATATGCTAGTTTTGTGAAAACTTATTGCAAGTTTATAAATAGATTCATGTTTTCAGTTTCTAGGATATAGCTTATAATAGACATAATTAATTAATAAGTTAAGTGAAAGACTATAAGCTGACATGCTTCATTCTTAGCTAAAGATCTATTCCTCAGTACGTCAGTCATTCTTTACTTGTAGTCTTTCAGAAATAATTGCTAATATGCATGATTAGTCCGATCATTGTTGGGAATACGGGTGTGAAGCGTTACTAGTATCTTGTTCATGTGGGACCTGATAGCTTGTATCAGTGACAGTTCTTGCGATAAATAGAGATGCTAAAGTTAGCACTAGCATTTATTCGATGAATATTATGAGAGTGTAATTTGCGAGAGCCCGCTCAGTAAGCGAGCATCTGACGCTATTCGTATTGGCAAGAAATGATCATTCACAGAACTAGCGAACTGTGATTGAACATGTAATCATTGAGAAATTGTTATGAACAACGCAGTGTCTATGTTTGCATCACTGCATGTTACAACATGTCATGTTAGGTGCTTTTATGGTTACACATGTGCATCAACCGAATCATATTAGATGAAAATCAGTATCATCTAGGTCCTCCGAAATTAAGCTTAGAATACTTAAGCTGCGACAAAGTTTCAAAATTGATAGATAAATTTAGCATGATTAGCACATGATTTCCGCACAAGTTGTTGAGTAATTCTGACTACTCGCAACCGCATTGAGTGTTTGCTATTTCACCAGTACCCCCCGCCTCCCCCCCAGCCGTCATGTCTGTGTAGACTGATGAATATCAGTGCGCTGTATGTCAAAGAAATAATTTATATTTTAAGCATATGTAGCGAATATGGAAGCCTGCAAACATCATGTATGAATGGTTGGCAATAATAGGTATTACATTACATATCTAGCTGGTCCATGTTATTTCCTAGATATGTTTTGGATCAAGTTTACGTGATAAATGACACAGACTTCATCTTAATTGACCAAGTAGAGGTCTTGGTTGTCTATATTAAAATAAAAACAGTAGCAACCAAAAAATGATCAAGAGATTTATAGAATCTTGATACAGAACTAATGATGAAGGGACTAGTGTATTAGAAAATGGTGATGTATCAATTCAATACATTGCAGAAATAAATTAAACAAACTATTGTAGAAATACATGACATATAATATTACATAATATTTATTTCCACTATTATTTTGTCAATTTACATCCTGATTATCAATTCATCCGTCCTTGACATAGCTTGAATATAAAACACTGAGCTTTCGTCTGTACTGTGAAAAGTTAGCCAAAGTTTTCCTAAGGGGCCATTGAAGAATTAGCTCTTCCTTCTTTTCTTGGCAGACTCGCCCATTCAGAGTGTCCCATGGCACCAATTATTCCTCATGCTTCTAAAAGTTACACTTGCTAGACTTCTTCATAATAGCAGTATGTGCAGGTAGATCAATAGAGCAATAGCGGAAAAGAAGAGGAACGGGTTACAAGAGAGCAATTTGTTGACGACACAGTGCCGATAATAATTGCTGAGTGAACATCATGCCAGGGCATCAGCTTAAAATTACAATATTTAACACGCATATTTCAAGTGGTTCTATAGCATTCGGTTTGATCATGTCCAATGGCGAATCTCTTTTCTTATTCAAATTAATTCATGAAATTGGACGTAATAAATTCACACAGTTCAGCAGGTTTAATCCATGTAGTCTCAGCTGACCTCGCCTGCATGTTTTATGATTGTGGAAAAAGCAGCAGACAGCCATTCACTGGAGGAAAGCACACCTTATCAGAGCCACAGAGACAAGAAGAGCTTCCCTCCTGCGTGCTTTAGCATCCTCAGTGAAAGTTGTTTGCTTTGAGTTCATTTATCAAGAACAAGTTATGTGGAGGAAGAAACATAAAGCCAGGTACATTCAGAAGGTCATACTTCATTCTTTTAAACTGCACACACGCAGTCTCCATAGCAACAGACAGACTTCACGAGTCCTTAGTCAACACTCGGCACAGCGACGAATTCAGAGCAGCGTGGTGACATGACAAGCGTTCAAGCTAATTATCAAAGAGTGCATTTAAATGTCTAATTGGTGGTACACATACAAAAACAAAAATCACTGCTTTTATGACAGCTGAAAAAATTATGTTCATTATGCCTGCTGCTTGCTAAGTTTACTTCATTAAAACGAGCTATGCAAATTCATGCTATGCAATACAAATCTTCATCTACAAAAGAATCCTGTTGTTTTTATAAATAAATAAATAAATAAAAAACTGGCAGATGTGGTTGCCAGAATAATTCATGGCAAATTACCGTAAAAAAGTCAATATTTACAGGAAATTTTAGTTTAACTGTAATTTATAAAACAAACAAACAAAAGCCATTCTGCTAATAAAATCAGATTTGTACCGTTAACATTTACTGATAACCACCATAATGACGCATGATGAAACAGTCACAGGTAGCTTTTGAACAAACTGAAGTAAATACTAATATAGGCTATAGAATATATATAGAAGGTATAGATGTGTCATACCCACAAATACAAGATGCCATTATGGTATCAAAAATGACACTAATATAATGCAATAAACATTAATTAAACAACATAAATTCAAATATAAAACCCTTATATGCATAACTGATAACAACAACTGTTAAGAAACACTATTCAAATGTGATACCATCAAATGTGACGAGTTAAACAGTGAATACTGAAAGTTATTTATTTATTTAATTATTTAGACACACACACAGTAAATTATAAGATGACTTGTTCTTTTTTATTTAAAAAATGGTACATTTGACAGTGTTTTACTGTAAACTTACATGAAATGTAAGGTTGGATCTATTACAGTTTTCCCCGTGTAAAGTACACCGTAATGATTATAATTTAAACGGTAAAAGACTATGAAATTTAGAGTTAAGAGAAAATATGTAGATAGTGTTACTGTTATACATGTACTAATCCTACTTCTACCAGAGAAAAACTGTTCATTCTACTTTCAAAACATTTAAGTTTACAGTAAAAGACTGTTAAATGTACAATTTTTGTACAGTAAAAAACTTGTCAGTAAGATATAGAATTTACATCAAAATAAATAACATAAATAAAACGGCTATTCCCAGAATTCTTTGGGTTACACTTCACTAGTTAGTTATTTTATGTCATTTATTTATTTATTTATTTTTGTAAAACCTATATAATTTTATTAATATTATTATTATAATAATAATACGAGTATTATTATACTATTACTACTACTACTACTATATACTAACTTTAAAAGCACAGAGGTTGTCAATCTCAGTTCTGGAGGGACCACATGCTGCATGAGTTTAGCGATCACCACCCTGATTAACGTACCTGATCCAGATATCAAGTCTTCAGGCTTATTTGAAAACTACATAATATGTGTGTTGGAGCAGGGTTGGAACAAAAATCTCCAGCCCTCCTGGAATTGAGTTTGACACCCCTGGTTTAAAGGATCTTACACTTGAACCGGTGAACTCCTGGTGTTTAGTAACTATGTGGAACTTTTAGAGTTAGGAGAAACACTATTCAACTATAGTTGATGGCTTTTTAGCATGGATAGTTATTAGTATGGTCGTTTATTAGTAAAGCATATATTAATGGCTATGTGCCTTATAGACATATCTGCTCCGCTTACCCCATGTTTTTTTTTCTACCTAGATCTCACTAATACATAGATAACTAAAGAGTACCTTACACTAATATAATAATTGGCATAGCAAATCTCGGAGTTGACTGAGAGAAAATTCTTACAGTTCATAATGTTTCCTTAATCTACAGTGTTACCTAACTTGCTAAGATCTTTAGTCACTATGCCACACCACCCTGCGTATCGGATACCCTGACAGTTCCTACATCCAATTACTCTTACAGAAGACAGTCAGTGAGTCAAATCCACTGACAGTCCATTACCGTTTAGGAGGTAAGAAGCATTCGCAACTTATTCTGGTGTGACCGTTCTGTTTTAGATTGCCTTTGTGCGACAGCCTCCTTCACCTCATCTGTTGTTATATACTTGAGAAATCTGAAGAAGCCACCTGTTTGTTACAATCCCTTTATCTTTCCTCCAAATAGAAAGTGCCTTTATTTGTCATTCAGATGTCACTAGTACATCAGTATGCCACAGAATTATTCCAAGATTCTGCCTATAATTATAAATCCAGGGAAACACAACAAGAGAGCCTCATTTACATAGGACACATCCAGTGAGTGTGTATGTGTCAATCTCATTATCTCAGAAATCCACCTGTGATAAAGCCAAACAACAACACCGCAAAGGGTTTTTGAGTACATATTTTAGGCCGATGGGATCCTGCAGTTCTCAAACAAAAAGTCAAGGGTAACAACATTTTGGAAGTGAGCCTTACTATTCATTTCTGTATTCATTTTTAAAACATTCTAATATGCTGATGTGGTACTTCAGAAAAATTTCTTATTGCTGCTTACAATTTTGGTGGAAACCGTGATACATATTTTTTCAGGATTCTTCGTATTTGTTACTTTACTTATTTGAAATAGAATTGTTTTCTTTTTTTCTACAACTTTTGAACATGTATATAGTAACAAAAAATGCTCAAGTAAATAAAAAAAAGAAATAAGCAAATAGAAATGTATATGTAGATACGTATATGGGTTGGTATATGTAGTGTGTCCAGACTTTTAACTGACCATGTATTTTATGTGTAAAAATTGACTCCATAATGTGAAGTCGTACTTATTGGATTCATGCACTGAAATATGATAATTGAGTTTAACAGATGACACTGTATGTGCTGTAATTTATCTTCTATTTTTAAATCAATTAGATATATATTGGATTGTTAATATATTCTACATTTCAAGTGGATGCACAGTAGATTGACTAGAGTTAATCTGTTGTTGTTTATTGAGCTTGACAGACTTTATTGCATATGTACTGTTCTAAATAATCATAAGATATGAAAGTACCAGCCCTGATGCTCAGTGTTAATGATGAGGTTAAGCCCACTGACTGAAGAATTAATAAGGAATTTTCAACTTCTTGCTTTCAGATGGAGCGGCATTTACTACACAGAGCCGTAGTTCACTGATGCGATTCGTCTGCGATTATGAACGCGATATTGTGTAGCTTGTCAGTGAACTACGGCTCTGAGTAGTAAATGCCGCTCCATCTGAAAGCACATGCTGGAGATTTACTACTAATCACAGAACTGGCTTTACTGACGAGATGCGCATGACAATCACATGCGATTTATCGTGCAGCCCTAGTCAAAAGGTCTATGAAATTATGTTTTTGGTTGTTAGTTATTTGGATCTCAATTTCTAGTCTGTTGCAGCACTGAAATTAAGTGTGAGAAACCCATTTTACCATTACAAGAGTATACTTAGTTACGTGCATCTCATTGAGGAAAAAGTCACTACAAATAGTCATTAAAAATTGTGTTGTTGTTTTTTACTCATATTTGGTGTTCATTTTAAACCTTTACATTCGTGTTTTAAAAACTAAATATTTAGTTGTACTCTTGCTGCTACACGAGAGATTAACTTTCAAAAAGCACATGAATCCTCACAATTTTCCCATTCAAAATTCTGGAGATGAGGCTGCCTGCAGTTTGTCTCGCTTTCTTCTCATTTCCCAATTACTCTGAAGCAAAAGTAGTGACGGATCTCCAGGCTAACTTGTGTCGCTCTGCCCACACGCTCTCTGTGATCTGCTTACATTTGTTTCTGAACTACCAACCAGCTCTGATGCGTGAACTACACACATTCAGGGCAAATGAACCAGGGCTGAGAGGTTGTACACTCTAAGACACACACTAGCCATTTCCTCCAGTGCCCTCTGCTCTCTCAGACCAGAATGAAAGGAGCAGATGGAAGGAGATCAATGTGCAGGCATTAATTCACTGGGGCACTTATCCAATAGGTTGACTGACAGGCACTAAGCTGGTGTCGGGGAGATTGTTAGAAAACATTCATTCAGTTGTAGGGTCTAAAGAGAGCAAAGGACAGAAAAGACCAAACAAACAGTGCCGTCAATGTCATGAGAGGGCAGACAGTAAAGGTGTGCTGTGAAACTGCAGCGTCACTTTAGCATCATTCACATACTGTTGCAGTTTTTGTTAATATTTTAAATAATCTGATTAGATTAAATTGATGTTTAAAGTTTTAAGAATTTTTGTTATTCATTTTTATTACTTTTCATTAAGACAATAATGTCTACATAGTATTTATTAATTTGTATTTTTCTTGTATTTATCAGTTTTAGACTATTTAGGATTTTAATACTTTTTAGGATTTTAGTTTTAGGTTTTTAATACTTTTTAGTTTTTAATTTATTTTATTTCATTTAATGTCTATTTTGTTTGGGTTTGGGTTTACTTTTAGTTTTGTAACCGATAACCCTGTTATGAGGAATGGTCATAAACCGTGTTGTTACAAATACTGCTTGTTACAGAATCAGAGTACTTTTTTGAAGATGCATGAATATATGAATGAATGAATGAATGCTAGAAACCCAACCCTATGACATAAAATGCTACAATAAGGAAAACCGAAGAGCAGCACACGCTCAGGAGATTAAATTATTAATTTAATCTCATTCCTCTTAAATATATCTTTTATTAGATTAGAACTACTCTCCGCCCAAACAAATTATTTATTTAACAATACGTTTTTGTTATAATGGTTATAACATGGCTAAAAATAACATTTATTATAAACTAAACATTCAATAATTTGTATTATTAGAATTATTATTATTGATAATAGCAACACTAACATCATCATCATAATCATAATAAGTGTAGATACCAATTATGCTTATATCTAATTATTTATTATAAAATGTATTATGAATATTATTAGATATTAATATAAATTTACTATATAGTTATATAATTTATACTGTATATAATTATGTTAATTTTAGTGGGATCTGAGTTTCTCTGCCACATGTGCCCTTGTTTTATCAAAGGAACTGATCGAAAGAATCATGTCTGCATGTTCTTGTAAGCATGTGCACAAAAGTGCTTCTGTGATCACTCAGATATCCCGTCAAACACAGGCGTTCACTGAGAAATCCTACTGTGTGCTGAGGGGAAGGGGTAAAGCAGAGGCTTGAAAACATGGAGAAAGGGAGGAGGGGATGGAGGGATAGACTGAGGGATAAAAGGCTAGAGAAAGATGAAAGACAAAGACACAAGGAAAGGCGATGATGGATAGATTGGTGAGGGGCTAAAATGGGACATAGGACAGAGGAGCCTCAGAAGATAACAGAAGAGAAGGAATACGAAACAGAAGGTCAAACGATACATATCCAGTCTGTTTACATCATACATTTGAGAATGCTGGCACTCAGTTGTTGCTCGGGAACTCTAATGTCGGCCCAAAGGAAGACAAGTTACAGCTGTTTGAGACAACAAGAGGTGAAATAAATAATGAAAACAATGCTTCATCTCTAAATCTCTTTGTTCTCATCTGTCAGCTCTCGCCACCTTGGTGAACAAACACATAAAAGAGAATTTCTGAGTCAATACTACACATCTGCCATTATCATGACAGTACAGTGATAAATAATTAAGAGCCAAATTAATTACCTATTGTTAATGGTCAACAGGTGCACAAAGTTTCATAAACTATAAAACAAAGTTGTCAGAGATGTGACCTAGTGGTCACAACATGAATGCTCTGACACATTATGCTAATGGGTGTTCAAATCTGGCTTGTGTAAACCCCGGCGGGAACATGCAACAAAGGGGGCGAGGCCATGCTGCGCTGCTTTAGAGAAGAGGTAGGGGATGCACGCAGAAATCTATTCATACTGTATATTAATCGCAGATTTTGTCCTTCAAACATCTAATGATTGCACACGTTTCAAATCAGGGTTCTAAGCAGTGGTTCTCAATCCTGTTCCTCCCTGCTCTGCATCTCTCTCTCTCTCTCTCTCTCATATCATCAGCTCAGCTCCAACAATGAACTGTTCCATTTATACACTTATTTTCACATAGCTATGAGATGCGTTATACATGGATGCGCGTGCGGTTCTGTATTAAAGCTTTAATCAGGATAAAGCTTTGGATTAGTAAGACTTTTATTGGAAAGAAATCAATACTTTTATTCAGCAAGTAGACATTAAATTGATCAAACATGATTGTCAGATTGAATTCTGAGGGATCAAGTGACTTAAGCCTATAGTAATGACTGCAAAAATCAGCTTTGCTATCACAGGAACACATTTAAATATAGTAAAATAGAAAACATATGTTAAATTGTAATACAATTTCACAATATTACTGTTTTTACTGTATTTTTGATCAAAATACCGGTAAATGCAGCTTTGGTGAGTATTACTTACCCCAAACCTTTGAATGGTAGTGTACAGAAAAAAGTATATCTTGTATACATTTTTATCATATACAATTTTTATTACAATAATTACTTGATTTTCCCCTTTATGATTTCAAACTTTTTTAAGATACTTATTAATCACACCAGCTGAAGTAAGTTCATGTCTCCCTCTTCCACTGGCTCAAACTATTACTTCAGCTCCTCACCGCTTGTTAAATTCAAGAGCTGCAAATCACATACACGTCTCCACCCATACAGTCCACTGCAATGTGAAATTACCAACCAATCTCAGTTTAAAATGTTCCCCCCCTCTGCAATTCATATTCTCTGATTGCCTGGGGAAAGAGGTCATTACTTCTGATTGACAGTCATTTGGCTTTGGAATGGACTCTACCCTTCCCAAGCCTGTTAGGCTGCTGGATATCATTAGATAATGGGAGAAAAGAGAAAGCACACACTTCCAATACAGATACCGTAGACCATTGTCTGAGCAAAGGAAACCTAAAATAAATTGCGATTTTGCTCATGCAAATGGCTTTGTTTCTACTCATGCCCTCACACACGTTTGGAGCAGATCAGACAGATTGTATGCTACTTTTCCAAAAGACCTTGAAATTACTTATCTTATTGTCTCTGAAACTTTAAAACCATGAACTCTGTATGAGTAGACAGACTCAGTTCATCAGTGTAAGCCCCCTGGAACGCTGTGGGGTGATGAGGCTGACTGAGAGACCTGATAGATTGGAAGCTGCCAGTTTGATTAAAGCCTGTGGGTTTAGATGCCTATGATAGGACCAGCCCAGAGCCACAAAACCACATTCAACTCACTGCACAAGGACACAAAAGTTTAATTGCGCCACCTTGGGACACGTGTTCAGTTTTGGAGTTAGTTTTTTTTTTTATATACAATTTTGATTTACATTGCAGTTGAGTGGCTCTAAAGGGGATATTTACACTTAGCAGGTTTGGTTCAATTAAAACAAACTCTGTTGCAATTGATCTGTTAGTGCAATTCATTTTAATATACGTCAATGCACTATCCGAACCTTGGTGCGCACCAAACAATTTGACTGATATATAGGGATGGGTATCATGGATTCAATAAGATATGCACATTTCAATTTCACGTATCAATTTGTGTGCAAATTTTAAAGTGATTTTCAACCATTCAAGCGCAGGAAGACACAAAAGACAATTTGGCATAAACAGTTGGAAATAAAATGCAGGCGTACCAGTATAGTCGATCCATGCATTGGGTCTTAAAGTGACAGCAGACTAATATTCCTGCTGCCAATCAAAAAATAAATAAATAAATCACTCACTGATCTTGACTAAACAACTTTTGTTACTTTAATAAGAAGAAATATATGTTTATATCTAAAAGAAAAACTGCAAATGCAGTTTTATTTTACATTTTAATTTCAAATTCTAATCAAGAAACTAAGCAAGCACTTACATATTGCTGTTTTGTTGGTTTTGATTGCTTCTATTGTCATCATTTGTAAGTTGTAACGCCCCTGTGGACTGTTTATTGTGCTTTCTTCCCCTTTTGTTGGTTTAGCCCGTACTAATTATTAGTTAATCACCTCATTGTGCTCACCTGTCTGCCCCTCGTTATCTGCCCTATATTAGTTCCTGTCTCTGGTATTCTGGTTTGTCGGTTATTGTGAATGTTACCCCGAGTGTGTGTGTCTCACCTACCTGAATCTGCCTTGTTGTGTCTACATTAAAAGTCATTATTGGAATCTTTGTCGTCCTCGTCATCCTGCCTGCCTCCACACACCGTGACCATGACATAAGTTGCTTTGGTTAAAAGCGTCTGCTAAATGATTAAATATAAATTTCTATACTTGGACTTACCGAGTTGTATTTATTTGTGCTATTCCTAATTTGTTTCTTGTGTGTTCAAAACTGGGATTAATTAAAAGAAATGGAATCGCTAAAATTCAAACAATATCCAACACTAATGATATATGAATGCAACATGGACCAAATACATCCGCACAAACCAAAAGCAGGTTGTGATGTCACAAGATGTGACCCAAAAAGGACAAAATGTTCAAGCATAACTTGTTCTTCTCATTATAGGAGCCCATTATGTTGCCCATTACAGTTCGTCAGAAGGCTGTTTTGACTCCTTTACGAATTTTACAAGCTCTTTGTGAGTTATACACAGCCGAAGTTCACTTACAAGCTAGGCAATTTCGCGTTCATAATCGAATGCGATTCATCTGCGATTATGAACGAGATATTGCCTAGCTTGTCAGTGAACTACGGCTGTGTAGTAAATGCCACTCCATCTGAAAGCAGGTGATGGAGATTTACTACTAACAGTGGTGTGAAGTAACGAATTACAAATACTCACGTTACAGTAATTAAGTAGTTTTTATCAGTAATTGTACTTTTTTGAGTAGTTTAAAAATTGTGTACTTTTACTTGAGTACATTTTAAGTGATGTATCGGTACTTTTACTCCGCTATTTTTACATGCTTATTTTAATTTTATTTTTAATCCATCAACGTGATTGGATAGAGAGTAATGGGTCTCGTGACTTTCTTCAAATCAAATTGTGCATGGAAAACTTTAACCGCCAACTGTTTATCACGGCTGCTGGAAGCGCATTCTTCAAGCATCAATTCAGTCGCATCTTCCTCTTACTTAATATGTTAAGGTAAATTTCGTATTTCTGCATACTAAATGATTTGTATATATGCTTGCCTATCTACACGGCCTGAAATTTGGTGTGAAGTTGCGGGTATTGCATACAGTGTTAATGTAACAGCCTCGTCTCTCTCTCGCGTGCGTTCTGCAGCGGTCAATTGGATAAGTCGTTGTTGCTTGTTGAACTTGTTGACTTTTGATGAGTTTGCGCGCGTGATGCGCGCTGTGAAAAGGGTTTTTATTTATTTTATCCATTTTATACCATCCGCCTTCATTTAGCAAGTGCACTCGCGCATAAACAATTTTCAATTTCACTTTTTGTTCCGTTCCGTTGTGGATGCTGCTGATTCACCGAGACAGCCGCGCGTCGTGGTGGGTTTTTCCTTTGAAAGTTTCCCCATAAGTCAAATAACTCGTTCATTTAATGCATATTTCCTTACAAATTGTATTATCAGCATAACAATTTGCCATCTTTCTAGAACAATGTGCATTTATTTTAAAATTGTAACAAATTATCAAGTTTATTTTTATTTCTTTATTGCAAAACACTAAAACTGTCACCGTTTTGGAGAGAAATGGGATCTCATTTTAACCCATATCATGGTTTGTGATGCTGAACTATGAGTTTCTAAAGGTGTTTGTATTTGCACTGTTCTAACATTAAAGGGGTCATATGATGCCTGCTAAAGAACATTATTTTGTGTTATTTGGTGTAATGAAATGTGTTATAGCGTTTAAGGTTCAAAAACACACATTCTTTTCACATACTCGGACATTTATTGTTTCTCCTCTATGCCCCGCCTGAAACACGTTGCGTTGTGATTGGCTGAATACCTCAAGCGTGTGATGGAAATGTTACGCCCCTACCATACTGTGATGATGCCCTGTCAGGCCGTAGCGATGATTCAAAAACATGAAAACCTATTATAAACGAGGCATTTGTTGCATTCCAGTGGGGACATAATTACGGATTATATAATGACTTATACTGTCTTTTTAACGCGTTGCATCGCACCGCGTAAACATAGAACCATGTCTGCATTTGTGATCAGAGGAATGACAAACAACAAGTCCTACTCTAAACTGCCCAAAAAACTTGCTTTATATATAAAATATAAAAACGCTTTAAATATAAACCGTACTTGCAGTCTGTGAGTCAGAACAGCCGGCATTGTAGTCTACTCTCCTAGGATCAGGAAACGGTCCTCCATAAAATGTGCTGCACACATCTGAATATTTGGGTTGAAGTGTTCTGGAACAGTTTTTTAAATACAACTTAACCACTGATTTCTGTCGTGTCCATTGTTGGAAGACAACAAAGTAGTTTCGCTTTCACAATGAAACACAGCGTCACACACGGCTGCCTAGAGTGAGCAGAGGCCCGGGGGCTAGAGTTATTGGTGGCCGGCTTGGTTGAAGCGGCGGCATTGCTAACAGAACGGCGTGGGCGGGCGGGCTTGCGGCAACCTCATGTGACGACCCTGGGCTGGACTCCTCTTCGTCCATGTTGAAAGCCGATCCGGCGATCCACAGTGCTAAGTTGTTGTATTTCCTCAGCAACCATCACGGATCAGCTCCAGGCATGACGAATCAGATATCGTCCTCTTTGGAAGACCAAACAAAGTAGTTTAACAACGAAACAGCATCTCCACGACATGGCGGCAGCAACAACAATACTACAGCGAGAACATTTGGGCGGCGTTATGCAAATCTTCCCATATAGTGAGGTAGATATGTGGGGGTGTTTTAGAACGAGCCGTTTTAGGTAGGTGTCTGACTCTTAACTTTTATAAAGAATATCCTCTTTGGATTTGAGACTTTAGTCTTTTCAACTTTACAGATCTTCTTTATTCACCAAGAGCTTTTAACACTCCAAAGAGAAAGGAAAACCTGCGATTTGCATCATATGACCCCTTTAATAAATATTTTCTGTGCAACAACATCATGCTGTCTCAGTGGCCTTACACATTATTTTAAATCTATTTTTTTCAAACTTTATGGTTTAAATGGGGATGATTGTACTGAGAATAACTTTAATCTTTTCTTCAACTGAATACTGTTTTCATGCTGTTTTGATGTATTTTAAAGAGTTGGCAGTCAAAATTAAAACTGCTAGATGAAAGATATTCTTCATTCTTTATGACAAACAAGATAATGTTAATTACAGAATGTACAACGTTTTTAAAATCTATAAATTGCGGTGTACAGCGTTTATTATGAGGGGGTAGAATCCACAGCTCAGTATCACTACTTAATACTCATGAGTACTTTTTAATAGGCTACTCTTTTACTCTTACTCAAGTAGTTTTTTGGACAAGTACTTTTACTCTACTCACACTACATTTTTTGGAAGGTAATGGTACTTTTACTTGAGTATATTTTTTCAGTACTCTTTCCACCACTGACTACTAATCACGGAACCGGCTTTACTGACGAGATGTGCATGACAATCACATGCGATTAATTGCACAGCCCTACTTGAATATTTGAAAAGTTTGTCAAATATGTCATCCAAGCAGGTTCTAAGCATATCTTTATGCCTTGTGTTTTGTATCTTCAGGTTTGTTTGTTAAACATGACTGTGAATGCTAAGTGAACCAGGACTAAATGTATAATTTTCTTTTTTGATCCAGAACAAAAGCAAGAACAAAGAGAACTGAACTATAAGTGTAAACAAATCCTTAATTTAAGCATGTTATGGCAAAAACTAATCACAATCATTTTCTTTCACAGAAGTCTACTAAGATCCAGTTTTGTATGCTTCTGTAAATATTCATTCACATAACCATAACAGAGTAAATGTCTACATGTCAGATTTTACATTATGTCCATACTGAAAGTCATTTTGGTGTTCATAATGGAACGAAATGATCCATATATCCAGCATATGTTTGTCTGGCTACATCAGCATGTGGTGAGTTTGAGACAGCTATTATTTTCATTCACATCTACTGTATGCCATAAACAAGAGGACAACCATGTAGAATTCTACAGCTTTTATCTGAGGAATCAGCATATTTCAAATGATCTAATATATACGAACATCATATTAAAAGCAAAACCTCCTGTTACACAAGAAATGTAATCTTTTTACCCATATAAACGTAAACAAAATGTGTGCTGTAGCACAACACAGCAAGTAACTTTATTTCCATGATGCAATTCACTCACTTTATCCAAGTTGTGTGTAGGAAGGGATGGCTAAATCAAGTAACTGTGAAAGTGCGTGCTGATAAGCTGTCCTTAAAAACTTTTACAGAGAGAGTTTATTGGGGAAATTGTCAGAACCTGCAAATGACACCACACCAGGGGCTCCGTGGGTTGTGTTGGTGAGAAGAGGTTTATTCAGGTGGCAGAAGACTCTAATTAATAGTTTGGCCACTGTAAATCTCACCGTCTTATACTGCTACGAAATGTAATTTACTGCAGTGCCCTTCAGCCCTGGCAAACAGCAAAAAGCAATCTAGAAAGAAATGCTGCACAATCAAATGACCATGGATGCCAGCTTTGCACACATACACACTCAAGCTTCTATGTTACCACACACGCATTTGACAAGAAATAGTTCAATTTGGTCATAAAACTCTTACTGAAAATGGAAAAATAGATTAAATGCTGAAAGAGTTCACACTAGACAACATCAGGCTCACAAAAACAGACTAGTTTAGGATCGATGCACATAACTTGACAAAATTTTACTCAACTTTCAATGAGTGACAAGTGTGTATAGAAAATAACTCTGGTTCAACTTCGGTGATCCCTACAGTCAACTTTGCATCTAATTCTGCTTGGGTTTGAGCCCTTCTATTCTATTCTATTTAGTTGAAGGTTGTTTATCAGGTAGGATCCCAGCAAACAAAAATATATTCTAAGAATGTTTTGTTAATGTTCCCATTGGGTTATAAAACGTTATTTCTGAATGTCCTCAGAATGTTTAAAATGTCCATGTTTTTTCATCTTTTGTGATTTTGTGAATGGTAATTCTAAATGTTCTCTGAACACTGTGAAAATAATAAGTAAAAACATTAGACTAATCTTCAACTAAAACATTCAGAGAAAAAAAATTTAATTAAAACCTTTCCATGAACAATATGTAAATAATGCTTTGCCAACCTTAATCACGTAACAACTTTGAACACGTTCTATCAATGTTACAGGAAGAATGCTTGTTCACAACAATTTTACCAGAATGTTAGTCAAAGTTCTGTGAATGTTCCGTGTTAGCTGAGATCCTGCAGTTACAAATTTAATGTGATTTTTTTTCGCATGTGATGACATATGCAAATTTCAAGCCTCTCATTACTTTCATGAGATCACACTACACAATGCACATGTGATTAGCATGTGTTTGCATGCTAAAATTCATTTGTACTTGTCCGTAAGGGATTCTAAAACTCATTTTTATCAATCTTTCAACACATCCAAATGATCATTCCTCATCATTTAGTGTGCTGCAACAGCATGTAATAGATTGCATTAGAGTCGTCATGTCCACAGAGACTAAACTGGATCAGCAAAGAAGAGCCAAGCTTCATGTGTTTGTAAGTCTGGCCTAAACTGGCACAGACATTGTGGGCAAAACCCTGGCAAATGAGCCCACAGGGATCCTATTATTCCCCTCTCACACACTCCGCATGGGAAACACTCCTATTATGCAGTATTGTTGGAGCACTTATCAACGTCCATGGTACACTGATGGAGAAGCATGGAAGATTTTCCGCTTGCAGCAACACTTTCGCCTACATTCATTCTCCCTAAAGAGATGCCAGTTTTGTTGGAGTTTGTATTTTGGGCCGTCTTGTTATTACACAGTGAAATTTGAAGAATGTAGTCTATATAAGAGATAACGTACAGTCAGCTGGTCATTATCACAAAATAAATTCAGCACAAAGTAATAAAGAGCAGCTGACTGTTCAGTTTCCAGCTTATTACACTTCTATTTATTCATTGGGTAAGTAGATATAAAATATTGATTTTACTGTTGATATAATTTTTTTATGTGAAAAGAAAGAGACTGTGTACTGCTACAAAACATGGAACTAGCACAATGTAGGAGACTGGTTGCCAGGAATAAAAATACAACTCATAATGTAAGCCATAATGACAGCGAAGCTACACATTATCCATTTTATTACAGAAACATTTACCCAATAAATAAAATTGGACATAAAATACTGATTTAAGAAATTATTTTATAATGTTACACTCTCAGAAAAAAAGATACAAAACTGCCACTGGGGCAGTACCCTTTCAAAAAGGTACCAATACAGTATGTACTCTTAAAGTACTTACAGTGCTGGGTAGACTGCTTACAAATTGTAATCTGATTATGTAATACACATTACATGTAATCAGTTAATACCCAGTGCTGACTAATAAGCACTAATTACAGGTAAATAAGGTACAAAGATGTACCTTTTAGCTTTTTTATCTTACAGTACAGCCCCCACCACAGCTTTGTACTGTACCTTTTTTTTTTTAAAGTGTACATATATTATCTTAAAGCTTTCGCTAAGAAAAACTAGTCCATTACAATGTCCAAAAAAAGACTAACAACAAGACAAACACTGCAATTTTACAATAATATCAAGTCTTTAGTCTTCTGAGGTCATTTTGAATACAATCAATAACAGAAAATGGCGCAAGTTGTGTTTGTATGAAGAGAAAGATAGCGAGTGAGAGTGATATGAAAGAGATATCAGAGATGATATAAAGAGCAACATTGTGGTCTGATATTAGAAAATTATTAGAGAATATTAGGAAATATCCAACTTCTGGATGTCATGACTGACTAATCAGAATCAAAAGAGAACTGTGTATTGAGTCCATTTTAACTTTTTGCACTAAGATAACAATGCAATCATTGTTTACCTCAAGGTTTCCTTCGAGAAAACCAAGTAGCCCCGTTTCTTTTTCCAGATAATGTTCCACATTCCTATTTACTAGACGTTCAACACTTCAAATGCCATTAGAAAGCACAAATACTCCCTGTGAGTGCAGGACATATAAAGGATAAAATAACCAAGTAATGCTGCCATCTCTGTCCCTCAAGACCTCCAATTAGTAAGAACTCAATAGAGTACAATAAGCACTTTAGCGCTGCATCATTAAATTGTGTGTGTGGATCAGAGAGAGATGGATAGGGATCAAGGGAAGGAGAACGAGAGACAGAGAGAGAAATTTGCTGGCTGCTCTGTGTTTGCCGTGTCCAATCCCATGGCTTGAAGGTTTGGCATGGCTGAAATGTTTGGCCTCAGGATCATGCTGTTGCCATATTGCAAATGCAGCTCTCTATTTCCTAAGGTTTTTTGTGCGTCACTCGGAAAGTCGTGACTGGTTTGGTTTTGTCTTTGGATTATGTCTCTCAGGGGTAGATTCGAATAAGCAGCTATGTGACTGCAGCCCAACATTAAACTGTGGCTTTCGGTTTCAACTCAGAGCAAAAGACTGACTTACTACAGTAACGTGTTGTGACTTAGGAAGCAAAGAAATATATTTTTTGTGTATTATTTAGTGATTCCCAAGATGTCCCAGTCAGTTCACTGACCACCTGATATGTATTACACACACACACATACATGTATATAAAAATACAAAATACATCAAATAAAAGCCATAGATTCTATACATTTCAGTCTGCGCACATTAAAAAAAAAAAACACTAAACTCAATAAAAATCTGAAATTATGAAGAAAAAAAAATAACACCACCCACATTGTATTGACTTAGCCTTCCATATAAAACAAAGATGTTCTTGCCACAAAGTGAATAATAATTTTAATATGAATGATAATGCAAAATGATAACCAATATAATATGAGAGTATAATAAAGGCACACATTTCTGGTTTGGTGTTGATAAAGGTGTATTTGAGCTTTACTAATTGAGCTCTAGGGGAACCGAAGACACACAAAAAAAAAGGCTGGCAAAAATTGATTCAGGAGTTTATTGCAGCATAAAGAGCACCTGTTATTTGAAACTATGCCATCCTATAAAGTTCTAACTCAGTTAGTTTTTTTTATGAGAATGGTTGTGCTGAGGGATTTCATTGCATTTTAAATAGTTGTTAAAATGAAAAACAATGTTCTAATTTGCTTTTTTATTCCTTTTAATAAATCTTTTATCCGCTTTGTGTATGATTTCTGTTGTCCAAATTAGTGTTAATACCTGAACATGAATTTTTAATTTGTCTCATAATTTAGCTCATTACTTCCATTCTATTAATTAGCATGCTGTTAGCACAGAACAAACAGGTCTCCAACCGTGCCCATCTTTGTGCCAGTGCATGATGGAAAGGACAGAATGCCAGTATTAATTTGCCCTGTTTTAAAAGCAGCTCGACATGTGGCCAAGAAGGTGTCACACTGCGCTGATGACTGCCAATGAACGTCTGAGCCGTGAAACATGGCAGTTTGGCCACCATTCACCATTTGCACGTCTGCAGCTCTCCCTTTAGGACAGAGGTGACATCTGTGTGCCATCATATCTGGACCATAGACACTCATTATGATTTGATTGACATTATTTTCTGAGCATGATTGAAATGTAATTTTTGAATTCAAATACCTGCCATATTTATATCCAAATTGGTTTCAAAGTACTTCATCAGCAATAAATGCTGTTCTTCTTAACTTTCTGTTCATCAAAGGATCCTGAAAAAATGTATAATGGGTTCCACAAAAATATGAAGCAGCAAAACAGTTTTTAACATTGATATAATAATAATAAGAAGAAGAAGAAGAAGAAATGTATCTTGAGCACCAAATCAGCATATTAGAATGATTTCTGAAGGATCGTGTGACATTAAAGACTGGACTAATTCAGCTTTGCCATCACAGAAATAAATGACATTTTAAAATATAAAATAGTATTTAAAATGTTTATATTTCACAATTTTGCTGTTTTTACTGTATTTTTTTTTTTTTTTTCAAATAACTGCAGCCTTGCAGATAAGAGATGTAGGGATTTTCTTAATATGAACAGACACTGATATCACTATTCACAAGGTTCACTAAGTCACCCAGCACATGAATCCCATATTCTTGGTTGATTTCCTGTCAGTATGGTAAACTCATCTACTCATGAGATCGAAACTAATTCGATCAGGAGACGACAAAGCTTTCTTGGTATCAAGGACTGAAAGAGTTCATTCACAACCTATAGCAACCCCATGTCTTGGGACCCACCAATGGATGGAACCATTATGTCCAGAACAGGAAAAGAATTCAATAATGCCCTCAGGCAAGCACATGCATATACGTCGGTGACGCACATAGTAATCCCAGGTTTAACCACCTCTTCCGCTGACCGAGAACCCTTACTTCTCTTTCAACAAAAGAAACAGAACCTTGCATGATGATTTTAAAAGACAAATCGTTTAAAACGTATAAGTAGTGAAAATGTATCCACTGTATGTGTTAGGCCGTATATATATATTTTATGTGTTTATCGAAACCATGATACCTCAATCTTGGCCTTATAACTTTTCTTTTAGTGATTACGATTACTGTGTATGCAAAATACCTGTTGTTTAAGCTTGAATGAGAGCTTGTCTTATTCGCCGAACATTGGTGTTAGTGAAAAGTTTATATTTTGTATCATTCTCTGGTGATAATACTGTTATCAGAAGAGATTATAAACTTGCAGAAGTGCTCTCCACAAACAGCATGCCAACCATGCCACCATCTGATTGGACAGCGACCTGTGGGCTGGTCAAAAGTCAGCCTGCTTAAAATGGACACAAAGCCCTCTGGCGCAGTCTTACGCTCGGACTCGCACTCTCACTCAAAAGAACGTTGGCTTTCACCTTGGTGAGCGCGACAAAGCGCCCCACGCCATACCACCGCAGTAGCAAGACCATCTAAGAACTCAAACACTTCAGAGAGACTTCGCGATCTTCAGAGATCTTCAAAGTCTTGCAAACTCAGGCTTTTAGCAGGACTGCTGAAGCCTCTTCCGTAAACCGGCAACCGACCACTCCAAGAGGGTTTCCCCAAAAGGACGTCACCCATACGTCATTCTGACGTCAAAGCAACAGCCAATCAGCGGAGGAATTTCCCTCAACAGACATCCAGGAAGCCCGCGACCGCGACGGAATTACCTCTGCTTTCAGCTGTCAAATAACCAAAACGCAAGTAACGAACAAACTCTTCAAATCAGCTGAACTGGTGTAGAGCTAATTTAAGCAGTAAAATTAAGACCGATTCTCTGCTTGGTGTTCTCCTAGGCTGAATTTAAAACCACTCGTAAAACGAGTTAGGACTTTGAAAACTTAATGCAACTCCGTTGACTCCTTTCCTTGAATCTTTGTGTGTATGTGTGTGTATGTTTTAGTTAGGTTTTTAATGTAATCTAGATTAGCCAATAAAATTCATGTTTCATTTATAAAGAAGAAGTTTCTTGGCTCATATAATTTCGAGGTTAAACTATGCCAAAGATCCCTTGCTACTTAGCTCGTAGCTTACTTATAATAATTACCTCTGTTAAGAGATTACAAATAATCATAATTGTGTTGACCGTGGCCAGGAAAACACATTAAATTTGTTAAAAGATACTAAGAATCACCGGCTCGCTGGACGACCCCTGATTTGAAGTGCAGACTAACAAATTTACCTATGGTTTGATCAGGTGGACTTGGGACATTCAGATCCGAAGTCCTAGCAAAACCTGAATGTGGTAATAATCATTAATTCCCTATAATTACAAATTAATAATGAATAAATAAATGATACAGTCATTACAGAGACTTTTCACATACTTTAAAGAAACTTACCGACCCCAAAGTTTTGAATACGTTTATACGTCATAATTCAAAATAGCCATTCTTCACATTTACAGCAAAAACATCTTTGTTTTATACATTATGAAAGGCTAAGTCAATAAAAATGTGTTAAATGTTTTATTTGATCATTATTTTAGATTTCTATTGAATTCGATTTTTCAAGTGCAATTAATATATATTAGAAAAACAATTAACTGGCAAGGTGCAGCGGCGTTCATCTCACCAGTTTAAAACACAGTGTCAGGTAAAATAAAAAAGGTTTAAAGTGTTACATTTTCACATTTGTCACCTCAAACATGAACGTTTAAAACTGGTTTGTGCCTTTAAATGTAAGTTGCTAACAAGTTGCTAAATAAAGAACACAGCTCCCACAAACATTCAAGTTTGCATGCTTTACAAATTGAACAACCATTGTCGTTATTACGTAGCAAATTGTGAGCACCTTTAATGGATGACCATGTAATTTATTTTGTTAAACAAAACCCAAATGTCTTCAGGTAAATGTTAAAAGAGTGTTAATTAGTGTTGTGCTAATTTCTTATGGGTTTGAGAACTACACTGTTACATGTCACTGGAAACTTGGTGCATAGTGAGGCTTGCTTTAGCAACTACAAATTGAGATTAGCATATCAAAAACACAATTTCTACCTGCCTTCTGCTTTTTTTTTTTTTTTCTTTGATCCACTGATCTAGTGCCTTTCAGTACAGTGGCACACAACACAAAGATGCAGAAAACAAAATCTCAGACTCACAAACAGAAACCGATTCCCTAAAGCTGGTAAGAAATATCACATGTGCACACATCTAACCATACCTCTCCTTTATCAGACACCACATTCATCTCCCTATATGAGGCCAAGGATAGGGCATGATTTGGACCCTATGAGCTCTCCCAGCAGGGCTTGGCAATATGCCCTCAGATCTCTGCGGGGGAGTAGAGCAAGGTGAAGATAGAAATTCAACCCTCCGGTCCTCCCTCACCTGTCCCTGTCTCCTACCATCCATCCAAATGCT
The DNA here is from genome assembly GCA_018155175.1 of Sinocyclocheilus anophthalmus. Classification (NCBI taxonomy): domain Eukaryota; kingdom Metazoa; phylum Chordata; class Actinopteri; order Cypriniformes; family Cyprinidae; genus Sinocyclocheilus; species Sinocyclocheilus anophthalmus. The sequence continues at coordinate 128,101 of JADLZN010004022.1, read as the reverse complement.
TCCAGTTGCAGTGAGTCTGAGGGCTGGAATAATCGCTCGCATCCCCTGGCTGCAGAAACTCCCATTAGTATTCCACACCTATGAAGTTTCAACCACAGCGGGAGAACACAGCATCGTCCACATAGCTATTTTTAAAAAAGACAGACAACAAGCCAGTACCAAAATACACTGTTAATACCTAAAACCAAAATATGGATGTCAACAGGGTTATACTGTGGCCTATTTGGCTTAATTCAGGTAGAAATAAAGATAATTTACAAAAGTTAATTATTCTGAATGGCATAGCTATCTATGTTTTTAATAATAGCTTGCTCCTGTCTATCGTTATATAATATTAAATTGCATCAATGCCACTTTTCAGTTCATTAACATTATGCATTTGGTATCATGAACTAATAATGAAATATGCTTTCACAGCATTTATTAATTTAAGCATAATTCATTCATTTTTAAGCATAAACTAACATTTAAAAAAAAACATTTCAAGTTGTATAAATCAACGTATCATGAACAAACATGAATTAACAATGAACATTATAAAGCAACATTAACCAAGATTAATAAATGCCATAAAATAGCTAATGAATCAATGAAGGAACTTAATTGTAAAGCGTTAGGATTACATCTATTTATCCATCTATTCAGAGCTGCACTTAAATATCTGGATTTGCAACTATATTCATATCTATAACTCAGAATATATAGATAGAATATATAAATGTATGTTTATGACAAATATCTAATGCAACAATGCATTCAGATTTACAGTAGCAGTAACAGCACCTAAACCGTATGCTTAAAACTGAATTAAAACTATATATCAAATATTTATCATAGACTTATATATATATATATATATATATATATACTGTAGATATATTAAAGATTCAATATATTCCTGTATATATACGAATTTATAATAAAGATTATACAAGTTGAAGAGAAAGAATAAGAAAAATAGGAAATTAAACAAAGCATACAGCAGTTTGAAAAAGGTCAGTACTTGAATCTGGTTTCTTTAGATTGCAGCCAATAAATTGATGCACAGTATATGCTTTGGCCTTCAAAGGAACGTATTCCTCAAGCACTATCGTGTGGTTGCCCTGAACCTATGTACAATCACTGCACAGCAAACATTTCCAGCTTAACTCATCAAAAGCATAATGTTTCAGACTTGCTCAAAACAACCGGACCCTAAATGGCATCCGTGTTCGATTCATTCGAGCTGCAAAGCCTCAAGGTCATGTGATTACAGAGCAAATTCCTTCTCAACCTCTTCGAAATAAGCAGCAGAAACAAAAACAATTCCATACAAGTTGCTTTTGTCAATGTGTTAACCTGAAGAATGTGTTTTATTTGCTTCCAATTTAAATGCAAGTTCTAATCAATACAAACTTAAACATTCGCGGTCAAACCGCAGGCCCACTGGTGGCAGCTAATCTTTAATTTGATACATCTGGCACATATGACAGTATCACCCGACAGCGCAGCAGGATCTAGCCTCAGGACCTCCATTATGCAGCAGTGTTTCCTCCCCTGCATGTCAGTCAGACCAGGGGTTGATCAGCTACAGCTAGGAGAAAGTTCAGTCACTATATCAGACAAACCATCAACTCCAACGGGTACATTTCTCACTTTCACTGTTCTGCACTGCCCCTTTCCTTGTAAGGTGCCTTGCATTTTGCGTATTTCCAACCTTCTCTCCTCTATGTTCTCTCTCTCTGCACCTGTCTTATGGGTCACCAGTCACTCTGATGGGCTCTAAAAGCAGACATAGCCATTCTCACAGAGGTAGTGAAGCAGAGCCTGCTGAATCACAGACTCACACACACATATACAGAACAAGAACCACAATCACCTGCTGGGACCGGCACAAACTAAAAACACCTCACACTGAGAGCCAGACAGATGGAAATGGACATCAACACACAACGTCACCTCATTACACTGCATAAAAAAAAAGCACATCCTGTTTTTACTTTGGATGTCAAGTGGTGACCCAACACAGCACCTAAACGGTTTATCAAACAAACATTGAACATGCAGTAAAGCACACTTTGGTCAGTACAAACCATGCATTTGTCGCAAGCAGACCCAGATTTAATTTATTGTGGCATGTCATTTAAACTATTTAAACTGGAATCTAAGAATTGGACTGAGAAAACCTTTGAAATTCCAGTTCAAGTCCTGAATTTAAATTCACTCACAGAGTGACATATAGAGCAACAGACAGACACTGTTATGCTATGAAATGTTTGAGATGGATATATAGCTACACTTGTTGAAGTTGAACTTTGATGTTAATGTAACAAAAAACATATTGCCATTACTTCTTGACCATATCATTTTTACTGTAGCATAACTAGATAGATAGAACAATATATATACACATTGGGGAAAAAAAGTATTTAGTCAGCCATTAATTGTGCGAGTTCTCCCACTTAAAAATATGAGAGATGCCTGTAATTTTCATCATATGTATACCTCAACTATGAGAGACAAAATGAGAAACAAAAAATCCAGAAAATCACATTGTAGGATTTTTAAAGAATTTATTGGCAAATTATGGTGGAAAATAAGTATTTGGTCCATAACAATTTCATCTCAATTCTTTGTTATATACCCTTTGTTGGCAAATGACAGAGGTCAAACGTTTTCTGTAAATCTTCACAAGGTTTTCACACACTGTTGCTGGTATTTTGGTCCATTCTTCCATGCAGATCTCCTCTAGAGCAGTATTGTTTTGGGTCTGTCGCTGGGCAACACGGATTTTCACCTCCCGCCAAAGATTTTCTATGTTGTTGAGATCTGGAGACTGGCTAGGCCAATCCAGGACCTTGAAATGCTTCTTACGAAGCCACTCCTTCGTTGCCCGGGCGCTGTGTTTGGGATCATTGTCATGCTGAAAAGACCCAGCCACGTTTCATCTTCATTGCCCTTGCTGATGGAAGGAGGTTTTCACTCAAATCTCACGATACATGGCCCCATTCATTCTTTCATTTACACGAATCAGTCGTCCTGGTCCCTTTGCAGAAAATCAGCCCCAAAGCATGATGTTTCCACCCCCATTCTTCACAGTAGGTATGGTGTTCTTTGGATGCAACTCAGCATTCTTTCTCCTCAAACACGGCAAGTTGAGTTTTTACCAAAAAGTTCTATTTTTTTTTCATCTGACCATATGACATTCTCCCATTCCTCTTCTGGATCATCCAAATGCTCTTTAGCAAACTTCAGATGGGCCTGGACATTTACTGGCTTAAGCAGGGGGACACGTCTTGCACTGCAGGATTTGAGTCCCTGGCGTTGCAGTGTGTTACTGATGGTAGCCTTTTTTACTTTGGTCCCAGCTCTCTGCAGGTCCTTCACTAGGTCCCCCGTGTGGTTCTGGGATTTTTGCTCACAGTTCTTTGATCAATTTGACCCCACGGGGGGGGGGGGGGGGGGGGGGGGGGGGGCGAAGTTGAGATCTGCGGGCAGCCCCAGATCGATGGCCGATTATCAGTGGTCTTGTATCTACTTCCATTTTCTAATAATTGCTCTCACAGTTGATTTCTTCACACCAAGCTTCTTACCTATTGCAGATTCAGTCTTCCCATCCTGGTGCAGGTCTACAATTTTGTTTTCCTTTGACAGCTCTTTGGTCTTGGCCCTGGTGGAGTTTGGAGTGTGACTGTTTGAGGTTGTGGACGGTTGTCTTTTATACTGATAACAAGTTCAAACGATGCCATTAATACAGGTAACGAGTGGAGGACAGAGGAGCCTCTAAAGAAGAAGTTACAGGTCTGTGAGAGCCAGAATCTTGCTTGTTTGTAGGTGACCAAATATTTATTTTACAGAGGAATTTACCAATTTATTCTTTAAAAATCATACAATGTGATTTTCCGGATTTTTTTTCTCATTTTGTCTCTCATAGTTATGTCTAACCTATGATGAAAATTAACAGCCTCTCTCATCTTTTTAAGTGGGAGAACTTGCACAATTAGGTGGCTGACTAAATACTTTTTTGCCACACTGTATATATAGCTTGTATGACAAAAAAGATGGATATATAGCTAGAACAAACAAAAAAAAGATGGATATATAGCTAGAACAAACAAAAAAAGATGGATATATAGCTAGAACAAACAAAGATGGATATATAGCTAGACAAACAAAAGACACGATCGATAGATAGATAGATAGATAGAAGATAGAAGATAGATGATAGATGGATAGATAGATCGAATATAAAACGTCCCAGGTTACGTATGTAACCATGGTTCCCCGAGGGAACGAGACGCTGCGTCGGAAAACGCTAGGGGAACGCCTTCAGCGATACCAAGCTCTGAATCATGTGTAATCAGTCCAATCGATGGGCGAGACGTCAGAGGCGGGTGACGTCATGACCAGGAAGCTTTAAAAGCATGTGAGGTGCAGCTAGCTTTAGCTTCTAGAAGTGAAGCAAGCTCTAGTAGGGATGCCGGAAGTATGGCCTTGCGACGCAGCATCTCATTCCCTCTGGGAACCATGGTTACATACGTAACCTGGGACGTTCCCCTTCGGGAACTCGAGCTGCGTCGGAGAATGCTTTGGGAACGAGTATGCCCACGCGGCCAGACTTATAAATCCCTGCCTAGTGTGGAAGAGCACAGCTATGGCAAGAGAACAGAGGGGCCTGAAGTGGCTCGCAAATCTAGGTCATAGAACCCAACGAATGTGAGGGGCGTAGACCATCCCACAGCGTTGCAGATGTCCTGCATAGGAACACCTGCCAGAAAGGCCTTGGAGGCCGCCACACTTCTTGTTGAGTGAGCCTTGACCCCCAATGGTGAGGGGAGATCAGAGGACTCATAGGCAACAGTAATGGTATTAATTATCCACCGGCTGAGGGTCTGCTTGGAAGCAGGATGACCTCTCTTAGGGGGACCATAGCACACAAGCAGTTGGTCCGCCTTTCTCCACAGGGCAGCTCTGTGGACGTATGCATCCAGTGCTCGCACTGGACACATACAATTAAGCCTCTGTTGATCGGGCTCCCTGAGTACAACAGGCTGTGGTGTAGAGGAGGGGACCTTAGGTACATACCCCGCACGAGGGCGCAAAGTCGAGATAGGAAGGGTCCACAGAAAAGGCCTGCAGATCCCCAACTCTCTTTAGAGAAGATATAGCCAAGAGAAACACAGTCTTTAACGTAAGAAGACGATCTGATATCTCCTCGATAGGCTCAAAGGGAGGCCTACAGAGAGCTTCTAGCACCACAGCAAGGTCCCAAGGAGGGACACGAGATCGTACCTGAGGCCTCAGCCTCATCACACCACGGAGGAAACGTGTAACCAGGGGGTCCTTGCCCACTGAGTGACCATCAAGAGGGGCGTGGTAGGCTGCTATAGCCGCCACATAGACCTTCAGGGTGGAGTGGGTTAACCCCGCGGAGAAACGGGCCTGCAAGAACTCCAGCACTGTACCAATCGGGCAGTTAACTGGGTCAAGCAGGCGGTCTCCGCACCATGAAGTGAAGAGTCTCCACTTCAGGACGTACAGTTTCCTTGTTGAGGGAGCTCTAGATTGGAGGATGGTCTCAGGGGCCACACCCACAGCTTCCACAACTCTGGGCGGGGGTGAAGGATCATACCCTCCGCCTGTGTGAGGAGATCTCTCCTGACGGGAATCTCCCATGGAGTGCCGTCGAGGAGAGAAATCAGGTCCGAGAACCATACTCGGCCCGGCCAGAACGGGGCTACTAGCAATAGACGGACCCCGTCCCGACGCACTCTCTCTAGAACTCCCAGAAAAAACGATAGCAATCAGGGGCAAGGCATAACCGAAGCCTCGCCCACGTCTGTACCATGGCATCCAGCCCCTGTGGAGATGGATGAGTCAGAGAGCACCAGAGGGGACATTGTGATGTCTTCTGATTCGCAAACAAGTCCACCTGAGCCTGGACAAAAACTCTCCATATCTGCATCACCACCTCGGGGTGAAGCATCCATTCCCCGGGCCTCGGCCCCTGCCTCGACAGGATGTCTGCTCCCTTATTGAGATGCCCAGGAATATGAACTGCCCTCAGCGAGAGGAGTTTGCCCTGTACCAAACAAGGATCTGATGCGCCAGCTTGCATAAGGGGCGCGAACGCAGAACTCCCTGGTTGTTGATGTAAGAGACCACCGTTGTGTTGTCGGTGTGCACCAACACATGGCGATCTCTTAGGTTTGGGAGAAAGTGTTTCAGTGCTCGAAACACTGCCAGCTTCTCCAGGCAGTTGATGTGCCATGTGAGATGGCGACCACTCCACAGACCCCGGGCAGGGTGGCCACTCATGACCGCTCCCCAACCGGTGAGAGACGCATCCGTTGCTAGCGTTACGCGGCGACAAGGAGCTCCCAGCACCGGGCCCTGAGACAAGAACCAAGGTTTCCTCCACATGTCTAAGGCACGTAGGCATCGCCGCGTGACCTTGATCATGCAAAGCGGGTTCCCACTCGGGGAAAATCCCTTGGTTCTGAACCACCACTGCAAGGGTCTCATGTACAGCAGGCCAAAAATAATCTTTACTTTAGTTGTCCCTCAAGAGGGAAATTTGTTTTGGGCAATACAGGTAAAGAGTTATCACGTTGGACGCAGCTGCCATCAGACCTAGCAGTCTCTGAAACTGCTTGACAGTTAGTGACTGGCCTTCTTTCACTCTCTTGATTGTAGTGAGGATCGACTCGATCCGAGCAGGAGACAACCGTGCCTGCATCGTGGTCGAATCCCACACCACGCCCAGATAAGTGGTCCTCTGTAATGGAGAAAGCACACTTTTCTTGGCGTTTAGTCTTAACCCCAACTCTTTCATATGAGCGAGAACAACATCTCGATGCCGAACCGCCATCTGCTCTGATTGAGCTAAAATCAACCAATCGTCGATGTAATTGAGTATGCGGATGCCCTGGAGTCGCAGAGGAGCCAGAGCAGTATCCACACATTTTGTGAAAGTACGGGGTGAGAGTGCTAGGCCGAAGGGAAGGACCCAATATTGGTAAGCTTTGCCCCTGAAAGCAAACCTCAGGAACTTCCTGTGATGAGGAAGGATGGAGATATGGAAATATGCGTCTTTCAGATCGATCATGACAAACCAGTCCTCGGACCTGATCTGAGACACGACCTGTTTGACAGTGAGCATTTTGAACTTCAGACGCATGACTGAGCGGTTCAATAGCCGCAGATCTAAAATTGGACGCAACCCTCCATCCTTCTTTGGAACAATGAAGTACTGGCTGTAGAACCCGGACTCTCTGTCGAGAGGAGGGACCACCTCGATGGCCTCCTTCCTCAAGAGAGTATTAACTTCTTGTTCTAATACCAGAGCCTGCTCGGGGCCCACTAATGTGAGGAAAACCCATTTGAAAGGCGGCGGCGGAGCGCCGAACTGAATGCGATAGCCTCTTTCTACAGTTTACAGGACCCAACGGGATACATTTGGCAGTAGTTTCCACGCTGCTAAATAATCTACTAAGGGAACCAGTCTCTCGAGACTGGTCTCTGGTGTGCTTGGAGCTGCTAGCTGGGTGCCCTGAAGCAGAGGACCGGCAGGAGACTGCCGAGCTAACTGCTCGAGAGACCCCCGAAGGGGTGGCGAGGCTCTCAGCTCCGCTACATTCCCAGGCGGAAAATACTGAGAGAAACACTCGCTGGAGACCACTGCGCCCTGGAACACTGGCAGGGTTGGCAGAAAGATCTCCTGAGGGCGCTGAGGAGAGACGGACACAGTGTAATGCGGTGCACCCCACTCTTCCCCAATAGGGGCTGCCCTCAGCAGTCCTGGGCTTAAAATTGTCAGGACCTCTTCATCGAGGGCTTCCTAGACTGAAGCACGACCCTCAGATCAGGCCTCGCCTTAGAAGCCCCCGACTTAGAGCGCCGCCGTCCTCGGTCCCGCTGCGGGGGAGCGCGAGAGGCAACGCTCTGTTTTTGGACCTCCCTATATGAGGAGCTGGTACCCGGCTGGGGCTGCTGGGCTGGAGCAGATAGAACGGCGAGGGAGAAACCGCTGGAATGCCACCGTCTTTTTACGAGCCTCCTGGTATCTGTCGACGACGGAATTGATGGCGTTGCCGAACAAACCAGAAAGCGCAAGCGGGTCATCCATAAGGCAGACCCTGTCCTTCTCTTTCATATCGGACAGGGTCAACCCTAAATGCCTCTCTGCCGCCACCAGAGCTGCCATGGACCGCCCAATAGCACGGGCGTTCTCCTTGGTGGCACGGAGAGCTAAATCAGCGGTTCTCCTCAATTCTAAGATGTCATCTGCCTTGACTTTCTCGCCTTCATCAAGCTCTTTTAGCAGGTCGGCTTGGTACGCCTGTAACACTGACATAGTGTGCAGACACACACCTGCCTGACCCGCTGCTGAGTACCCCTTGCCCACCAGCGCTGAAGTGGTTCGCAGCGGCTTGGAGGACAAGACCGGAGCCTTCAGAGACGATGCAACGCCGGGCGACAGATAGCTTGCAAGCGTCTGCTCTACCCGGGGCATCGCTCTGTAACCGCATTCACCCAACCCTGCCACATTTCCATAATAATCAGAGGCAGGGATGAATAAGCGGGCCGAGAATGGTTTCTTCCACGATTTCGACACCTCGGTGTGGAGATCGGGAAAAAATGGCAGGCTCTGGCACGGAGGTAGCGGCTTAGCATGCAGAAAGCGTTCATCGAGTTTACTTTTCTGCGGTTCAGCCTGTTTCTCTGCGGGCCACTCGATGTTCAGCTTGGCAACCGCACGAGTAACTACCTCCAATAGTTCCTCATATTGTGGGGGCGAATCCTCGACGCTTTCCACATCAACCTCCTCGGAGGAAGATAGGAGAAGCGCCGAGCCCGCTCTCCAAGGGGAAGAAACTGCAGAACGGGCTTCCAATCCCAGAGAGCGGGCAGTGGATCTGGCAGGTGAGGAAGAAGATAGGGACTCGCCCGTCTCCATTCCCTCCACCAGATCCAGCTGCGAACCCCACGAGTGCAGCTGTCGCTCCGCCTCGGCGGAAGCGGGGCCAGCACCGGGAGGAACGCTGGTGAAGGCTCCCTCCTCAAAGAGAGCCTTCCGGGAGCGAAGCAAACGCAGTGGCAACTGCTCACAAAGCGGGCAGTCGACCCCCTCGAGAGCCGACGCCGCATGCTCCCAAGCAGACCACGCACAAACTGTGTGTATCCCCGCTCGTGATGTAGCGTGGGCAGGGAGGAACACACAGTCTATAACGAGATCTGCTTTGCCCATGTTTGTCTTTGCTTTAGACATCTTTTTTTTTCTTTGCTGGAGCTTTAATGCTTTTTTGTTGAATGCTTGTGTAACTTTGGACAGACAAAAATAAATAAGACTCACAGAGCATAGATCGTGACCGACACACACAGAGAGCTTTGCTGAATGACAGAAAGCTAACGCCGGCTGCACCTCACGTGCTTTTAAAAGCTTCCTGGTCATGACGTCACCCGCCTCTGACATCTCGCCCATCGATTGGACTGATTACACATATGATTCAGAGCTTGGTATCGCTGAAGGCGTTCCCCTAGCGTTTTCCGACGCAGTTCGAGTTCCCGAAGGGGAACAATAGATAGAAAAACAGATGGAACAAAAAACGACAAACAGAAAGATAGAACAAAAAATTATCGATCGATCAATAGATCGATAGGTCGATAGATAAATAGACAGACAGAACTATTAAATGATAGAGAGAGAGAGACAGACAGACAGACAGACAGACAGATCAATTAAACAGACAATAAAATGTTGCAGTCTATGTATATTGTCTCATTTGCTTCTAAAAATGACACCTTGACCATCAATTACTGAACACCATATTTAAATATTTAGCCGTGCTGTTTTTTCTGGAGAGAGCAGGTCTGGTTGAGGGATTTAACATGCTCCAATAACAGATTACATCACAGAGCGCCTGTCTAAGAAATTCACTGAATTTAGCAGAGGTTTTGGCAAATCTCACCATGTAATTTACTGAAGTAGGAGCTCTGTTCCTCTCATCTCCTCCAGGGAGATTAATTTCATATCTAGTGTCACATTGTGTATTGTTTTTCCAGTAAATATTAAAGTTTCCCTGTAGAAACAGATAAGACCACCAAACACACAGAGTGCACTATTTCAGAAATACGCAGCTAGTTGCCAGTTGGAGGACAGCAGTATTTAGCCTCCCTCTCTATCTCTTTCTCTCTGTCTCCTCATATCAGTCATACATAGAGGCTAACAAAGATTTTAATATAGTGCGCTCAATTACTTTTACGTGTGAGCACACCAAGTAAACAGGCATGATAAAGTGTCAATATAATCTTACACTTTCAGTATCTATTTGACAGTTTACGATACTGATGAAAATGCCACTGAACAGCTGAGGTAATGTTAGTTTACATTCTGGCCCAAGCTAGTTTATGCTGGCCTAGTGAAAGACAGCTGATGAAACGGTCTTCTAAGCAGAGCAGCGAGACACTCTATTTATCTCCATTATAATTTGAGGCAATTTCAAAGCACTTCATTGTCATGATTGTTTCAAAAAGCATCAATAAAAGAAACATATGGTGCCACAATGGTAAAAAATTATATAATGCTATAATAGAATAGAATAGAATGAACATTCAGAAGACATTACTGAACATTAAGAATATACTGATGTATAAAGAAAACTGAATATGGTGATCACAGCAGTAGTTGTTTTCTGAGAATGTGAAGCTCCAATACTTTTCTGCAACTAACGCATGAGTGTGTCCTCCACCAGTCCTCTTTTTTTCTTACTTGAATTGAATTTTGGAGATTTGAAGATGTTTTGAAGACATTCCCTCTTATTAGATTTATGGCAGTGAAGCAGAAACTCACAAGCTCACCATATCACGCTTTCTTCTTTTGGAAGCCATATTCTCTCTCTTTCCTCTTATGTTACCCTTCATTTTCAAAGCGGAGCGCAGGTGAAAGCCTGAGTTTTTGATCTGCTGGCCAGTGGCTTGTTTGCCAGCACTGATCTTCAGTGCCTGGGAGAGCAGTTTCTCTGCTTTCACTGCTGCGTGTCATTAATCAGGATTCTCACTAAACCCAGAGTCCAAATTATTCTATAATTAAATAATTACTTTTCATTATGGTCCTGCTGGCCCAGGGATACTGATGCATTCTGTCACTTCATCAGATGATGCACCAGCCAGGAGCATTAAAATAGATAGAAAAAGCAAATGCATCATGCAACCTTTTTTTTTTTGATGGAACACCAGTGACAGTTATGGTTTGGTTTTTGCCCTGGATTGTCAGTAAATGATACATTTTTGATGCAACTGATCTGCAGAAAGTGCAACATGATTACTGATCAAACTATACAAGTATGATTTTTGTGAAGAAAATACTGCAGCACGTTACAATTGGTTATTGCATTAGGTATCATGAACTAACAATTTTTTCATTAACATTTATCTAATTCATGTTAATTTATAAACATATTGTTCACTGTTAATTGATTTATTTAATATATTAAATATTTATACAACATTTAAAAAAAGTTACAAATGTATACAAATTAATATAGAGAAATTAATTGAACAACATTTACACTTTTGAAGGTTAATCTAAACAAATTATACTTACACATTTTACAGAATTTCATAATGTAAAAATTACATTTACTAATGTTGACAGGTTTTATCTTAGTCTAAATGTTACACTAATAATAAAACTTTTTTTTTTTTCAAAATCCGCTCAAAAATGTTTCTTCTGATCAAAAGAGATCAGTGCTTTGAAAAAAATGCTGTAGTTTGCAACCTTGCCTTTTTTTTTTAACTTTCCTTGTTGTACAATATCTCCTTTCTCATGTTGTGGCTTAATGTGGTTTCCTGGCAGTGTGCAGTAACCTTGGTAACCAGGTTGATGAGTACTGCAGGGTAGATGGGGTGTGGTTATTTATTTCCGCTGTGGAGAAGTCCAGAGGATGTGTCTAGAATATCCCTGCTAAGTGCCTCAGATAAGACCCACAGGGAAACAGAGGTGGCTCTGGAATGACTGACACAGATTGCCATCACCGCTGTCTATCAGATAAGAACTGGGAGATTATGTTTTATCCACAAAATAAACTCAATAAACAAAGATTTCATGTTGGAAAGAACAACTTATTTATAAAATAAGACAAACAAAGTTTGTAGTTTAGGGCAAGTCACTACAGGGAAAACAATTGTTTTGTTTTGTTTTTCATTCATCAGTCAATTTTTTTGACTTTGGGCTATTTTGCTCCTTGACTAGTGGAAGAAAACTTATTTTATTATACTTTATCTTTTTGTCTCTTTCTATTTCAATTAAAAACAAAGGCCATTTTTATTCAAATGGGTTTAGAAACTGAGCTAGAAAACTAGTAGCAGTTCCATACATCACATTTTTCCTGTTTTATATTCTGTATTCTGAGGGCTTTTACAAAAATACATCATTTGCCTGATTTATTCAGAATTGATTCCTAAAACATAGTGTATATTTAGTCTATTTCTGTCTGTTGACCATATTTTCTGATTTATGGAGAGATAAAACGACTCCAAGAGCTATTCAAAACCTTTAACTCTACAGAGCTTTGGCTTCATCCTGGCTTCATCCGATATTCAGATTTCGGTTTAGGACATCTTTGCAAATATGCTATAGATATATATATAGATATATATATATATATATATATTATATATATATATATATATTTCCCTTTGCTCATATCATGAGAAGTTTACAGCAGTTTGGAGTAGAAGATAGGGTTGCAAAGGGGTGGAAAATTTCCGGAAACTTTCCATGGGAACTTCGTCTGGTGAATTGTGGAAATATTCCAAGTTTGAAACTTACCAGGAATTTATGGGAATTTACGGGAATTAATTGGAAATTTGGGGAAATTTATAAAACTATCATATACAAACATTTTGTTTGATCAAAGGCTAGCATGCAAACAAATACAAATTTTAAAAATGACATTTTTGGATTTTTTTGGGGGGGGATCTGATGCTTTTTCAGGATTTTTTGATGAATGAAAACTTATAGCGACTTTTCAACTACATAAGTCTTTACAGGACTTTTTAGTAATTAACACATCCTTGGTTGAATAAAAGTATTAATTAATTCTTTTTTTTTAAAAAGAGAAAAGAAACTGACCCCAAACTTATTGAATGGTAGTGTATTGTTAAAAAAAGGCTTTATTATTTTAAATAACGCTGTTCTTTTTTTAACTCTTTATTCATCAAAGAATCCTGAAAAAAAAATCACAGTTAATAAAAAAATTATAATAATAAACAGCACAACTGTTTCCTAAATTGATTATAAATAAGCCATATTCGAATATTTCTGAATGATCATGTGACACTGAGACTGGAGTAATGATGTTCAAAATTCAGCTTTGCATCACAGAAATAAATTGTATTTTAAAGGATATTAAAAAAGAAACCATTATTTCAAAGTAATACTGCCGCCAATACGGTTTTGTTCTGTTCTTTTGATCAAATAAATGAAGGCTTGATGAGCAAAATATATGAAATATTAAAAACTTTAAAATAGTAATGCTTCTGAACTTTTGACCATTACTGTACTTCTGTATGATAACAGAAAACGTCTCAGGTTACTTATGTAACCATGGTTCCCTGAGTAGGGAACGAGACACTGCGTCCTCTAGGGGTCGCTATGGGGAACGCCTCGTCGTGACCCGTGTCTGAAGCATACATTGAAAAAACACCAACAACACGTTGGCCGGCGACAGCCATAGTCACTACCGGCGCGACTATAGTATAAATAGGCGCCGGGAGCACACATCATTCACTTCTTCGTCTGAAGCTTGCGTCCACAGGATGGCAAGAAACCTAGAGGACGCAGTGTCTCGTTCCCTACTCAGGGAACCATGGTTACATAAGTAACCTAGAGACATTCCTCTTTGCATCTTCCATGGGAACTTCGAACTGGTCCTCTAGGGGTCGCTATGGGGAACGGTATACCCACGCCGCCATGCTGAGGGGAGTGCATGCCAGAACCATGGCGAGCACTAAGTACCAACTCTACCATATTGCTATGGGAGTTGCCCCTGGGACGTTAGACGGCTGCCAGTGACGTTATTCCATTACCTGTTAGGGCCAGACTCCTGGGCCTGGGGTAGAGCTCAAGGCTTGGAATCAGGAATAGATTCCTTTAAGGGAATACGACCAAGAGCCTAGAATCATACTAGTCTTGGCCTGTCACACAGGGGCTACCGCACGTTTCTCTTTGTATGTGCTGAAGGAACTGTCTCAACAGACCCTTAGTAGCAACACCCTGTTAAAGTAGGTATCCAGAGGATACATAGGAGGAGTGGTGCCCAAGGCGGAACCGGGGTTTTAAACCACTCAGAAAGAGCACGAAGCTGTTGCGCGTAGCTCTTACCGTACAGGATTTTAGAAAAGTGGGCAAAGCATAACGTGCACACTTACCACTTATGTGGATTTTAGAAAGTGGGCAAAGCATAACGTGCACACTTACCACTTATGTGGATTTTAGAAAGTGGGCAAAGCATAACGTGCACACTTACCAGCTATGTGGATTTTAGAAAGTGGGCAAAGCATAACGTGCACACTTACCAGCTATGTGGATTCAGAAATACCGTTCTAGGGGTTCTCGTGGCACCCTGAAAAACGCTATGTCTAAGGCTATAATGCTGGAGTGGCTAGCAGTAAATCTGTAGCTGAGGGAGCAAACATCCAGCTCTCAATCGAGAGGGAGCTCAACCTACAGCATGTTCCAATGGTGGAACAGCTAGCAGTTATTTAGCTGAGGGAGCAACACACCCAGTTCTCAATTCGAGAAGGGGGCTCGACCTGCAGCATGTTCCAAAGCTGGAACAGCTAGCAATAATTTACTTAGCTGTGGGAGCAACACACCTAGTTCTCAGTCGAGAAGGGGGCTCGACCTACAGCATTTTCCAATGCTGGAACAGCTAGCAGTAGTTTACCTTGGCTGAGGGAGCACAAACCCAGCTCTCAACGAGAGGGGGCTCGACCTGCAGCATGATTGTAAAATCAGAAGGGTAAGCATACTGCAAGCTAGCCAAAAACTCAGCGCATCAGAGAGGCAGAAGAAGGGCCTAATTCACCTGATGCTGCTGCAACTCAAACTTCTTGGGAGAGGTAGAGTCTGGACCAATCAAACACACAATATAGATTTTGTTAGCTAGATTTCACAAATACATTGTAACACCCCAGGACGCCGAACAAGACCCTGGTTTCATGGTAACCCGATACATTTACAACCTTGTGGAATGCGAGCGGCTATCATTCTGCTTTCTCAGAAACAAGGGGTACAATGCACAGGGGAATGGGATGTTCACTAATAATTCATAGGAAAACTTTTCTTTGAATGAACACACATTTTTTTCAGGCCATTGTGTGTATTATTGCTGGTTTGTATTAATCTGTTGTATTATAGACTATTTTTATTCATGTTTACGATAAACCACTCATTCATATAACATTACATATAGCTTGTTTAGTATCTATGTATTCGCCTTCTGATGATCTAAACAAGTATGTATATTATTTGTTGGTACGTAGGAAATATATTAGTGCCCTGAGAACCTTTAGTATTTTCAATCAAAGTTCCAGATACTAAAATACCATGCTTTCCACACCAAAGAGTCAAAAATCCCCCAGGATCTCAAAAAGCCACTTGGGATTCCGGCTTCTCCGGATAAGCAATCTTGAGAGGCGGGGATTCTCTGACCTAAAGCTGAACACATGTGACCGCCCCCAGTCGGGTTCGGTCATAAGCTAGAAGATGTGAAAAAAAAGATTCAGGATATCAAAGATGGGCCAGGCCTTAGGGCCTAGTCCTTCCAGCATCAAGTTAATATGACTCAAACTGGTCCTTTCTCATAAACCAACTTCGCAAGTCTTGGGGCCGGAAGAATAGCATCAGGAATCTGGGTTCTACGAGGGCAAGTATCAAACTTAGTCATTTTAATTGATGCATTAGGTATCAGTTACACCTTTTTACCAAGGTGTGTTTGAGCTAAGAATCTGACGTTTTCCCTCAGGTTTTAGATCTGCTGAATATGCAAAATGGTTCCATAAATGTCATTCCTTATGTCTCTTTCTTCAGTGTTAAACTTTAACCCTTTCCTATACAAACTTATGTGTGTGTGTGTGGAGTGTCTGTTGACCAGCTAATGTGTTTATGTAGTATGTTAGATTAGTTTAAGTGTTTATGTAGTTAATAAACCTTACTTGTATCACACTTGACGTGTTCAGTGTTTACTCATAACCGGAGTCACTAATCATGCAAATTTACACTACAAGCTTTGTAGAATTGTACAGTAAGAAAGATATTTCCCTTAACCAGGAAATTAACGTTCTGAGAATTGACAAGACAGTTGACCCTGAGGGGTCAGCTAAATATCTACAGCGGATCAAAAATATTCATAATTAACTATAACTAATAATGGTTAATTATTCATATTTCCCATGAGCTGATCCGCTACAGAGGAGAAATCCGAATTAAGAGAATAACGTTGCCTCATTCCAGGTAAACCTTTGATAAAAGGGGAGCATTGCTCTATACTACCACGAGGACAGCCCATGGATCGAGGAATCCAACTCCTCAGAGAGGAAAGAAAACCCCATACTCACAATAACCCTCAATGGTGAGGGGAGCGATGCTTACAGAGTGTGTCGACAGAGCCACACTAGTTGAGTGGAGCCCAAGGTACTAACTAACTCAGAGAAAGGGAACAAGATTAATAACGCGTAACCCTTACCATACAGGATTTCAGAAAAGTGGCAAAGCATAACATGCACACTTACCACTTATGTGGATTATAAAAAGTGCGCAAAGTGCTCAGCGTGCACACTCACCACCATGTGGATTTCATAAAGTGCACAAAGCTTAGCGTGTGCACTTACCATAGTATTTGGATTTTAGAGTTTTCAAGCATCTGTTTACAGGCACTGCCCGAGACAGCATTTACACAGGAAGGTTTCTCGTAATGCCACCTATACCTCCCACTCGATTCCTCAGAAAGAGGGGATATCCTGGTGATCGGGAAACCCCTCAGGTCGACCCAGATACGTAGACCAGTCAGGGTAGCATGAAAGCGTAAACCCAGCCCGGACGTCCAGGAAATTTTGCAGTAACGTGCAGGGGGCCTGATGATCATGAAGGCTCCCGCAGAAGCCTGTGTTATGGCCGCATGATCCAGGAAGTATGAAGCCGAAACCCGGCTTTTCTTACCGTCTGGACATATATCGAAGAGTGAAATAGACACTGCAAGTCGAGCACCTGAACCCAGTTTCAGTTTCTGTTTCTGAACCCAGCAGAGGGGGTGCTCATCGAGGACCTACCCTAGAAAAGGGACAGAAACACACAGGTCCCGGGAAACACTGCAAAGAAACTAGCAGAAGGGTTATTTTTACACACAACCACCAGTATCATTAGATACACATACTGTATATATTCATATATACATATATTAGAAATGGATCGTACTCACCCACCATGTTTCCCGCGTCGGAGCTCTGTCCGAAGAAGCCTCTAGACCGGACCATCAGTAAGATGGTCACTATGAAGCCATAGAAACAACCAAACATCATAGGTCCAGCATAGGAGACTATAATGCAGGAAATTTCCCACCTAACCTCGGTCAGGTGGAGAGATGGTGGTTACAGGGGAATTAGGAAGGTGAAGATAAGGGCAGATGTAAGACCCCCGAAAGAAATGAGTAGATACTGAGGTATCACTGTGATCCGGACAAAAGCACTGACGCCCAGTCTTGATCACATCCCTTAGGTCTTTTACTCACCTTACTTTGACCCGCGATTCTTCCTACTCCTACAAGCGGGCGGGGAGGAGCGCGAGCCGCGACACTAGCATTCTGAGCCAGTCTCTGATCCTCAAAAACTGAGACGGGCTAGGACCCCTGAGTTGTTCGGGCTCAGAACTGGACTTCATGAAGGCCGCTATACCGGTCTTTCAGCAGGTCAGCCTGATATGCTTGGAGCATCACCATTGTGTGCAATGAAGCGACAGCCCGACCTGCTGCTGCTGCGTATGCCCTGGCATCCGAGCGAGATGTCAAGGAGGGGAGTCTTAGAGGACGTCTCACCCATAGAGAGATAGCTGGCCAGCATCTCTCTACAGGGGCATCTTCTCATAACCACTTTTTGCACATCGCCTCGATGTTGGTATAACTTGTATGCTTGAATCGATGGATGCGTGAGGAAAAAACGGCCTCTTCCATTCCTTCTCAATCTCTATATGAAAAAACAGGAAGAAAGGAAAGCTCACCTGAGATAGAGGGTTATGGCCAGAAAAATAATGTTCATCGAGATACTTCGCGATGTCACTTTCTTCACCCGCTTCACGGCAAGTAAAGCCTCGCCGTGGCGCGATCTATAATTTCCAAAAGCTCATCATACGCAGGGCAGGAGGATTGGGAAGGCTCAGTCTCAGCTTTTTTGCCCTCCTCAGACATTTCCTGCTTTTGCTGGGCTGATCCCAGCAGAGCAATGTCCCCTGAATCAGACAATGTTAATGAATAACATCATCCTCCAGCGGCTCACTCGTGCACAGCCGACGATCGCGAAAAGGAAACCCCTCTTCAAACTCATCGGCCAGATCCACATGCGATCCCCACGAGCTCATTCCCTTCCGTGCCTCAGCAGCGGCGGGTCCTGAATCGCAGGAAGAAGATGGCTGCCCCTCTTTCCTCGAAAAAAAGAGACAAACGAGAGCTTCCCCATAGCGCCCCCTAGAGGACGCAGTTCGAGTTCCCTCAAAGGGAACTGGCTAGCAGAAAGAGCATCACAACTTGAGCTAGTTTATACCTCATGAATTGTCAATGAAATAGTACTAACTCGCTTAGATTTTTCATATCTTGACAGGGGCGGATCTACCGGGGTGGCAACCCACCTGTGCCACCCCACCTGCCACCACAGAATTATCACAGAATAAAATATAAATGTAAGCAGTGTTTCATGTGCTACGTTTCAGCTGCGGCGATGACGGAGTAACGCAAAATAATAGCAAAAACACGTCATATTGCAGTTTTTAATATAACTGATTTTAGTAGGCACTTTTAAACATTAAACATTAGGTAGCAAAACTGATGACACACCAATCAGAATCTCTGTATGCCAACAACAGAGAGAGGAGAGAGCTTAGCCAATCATCTACAGGGGTTTTATACTTACACATACAATATAATTACAGTACAAAACCAGTACATTAGATAATGGAAATTTCACTATTCTATGTACAGTAAACTGTAGCACATGTGGTACACCTTCAAGCATGTGACTGTCAAATTTTATTTGTTACAATTTTTAGGCCTAAGTGTACTGCATTTTTGCAGAACTGAGACTGACTGCCTAGAGATATAGTTAGTCTTGTGTCAGGAGACCAAGAAACTGCTATAGTACTGTATATTGTAATGAAATTTGCACAATGTGCAGAGGATGCAAAATTTACTTTTTTTATTTAATTTTTTACTGTACTGTATTGTGGTGCATGCCAAGTTCATACAATTCTTTGGTATTTGAACTTTTCATCTACTGCAAGATTACTTTACAGTAGTAAAATGAAAACAATTTTTTTTCCCCAAACGTTCATTGCTGAATTATACATCTGTATCTGTAATTTAATTTATGTATACTGTAATAGACATTGAGCTGCAAAAATAATTTCTGAATCCTAGTAAGAGTTTTTTGTTACAGTGTTATTGATCTCAGTGTTCTCTGGGCAGGAAATTCATCTGTGTATTTGAATTGTGTATAAGCATTTATAGTCTTTTTAAACCGCTTACACATAAAATATTTACTTGTCACACAATTTCTGAAAGCTGACACTCAAACACCAGAACCACACACCAAATCTGCAAAACCATACACTAATTCTCTGCCCTGCAGTAAGCAGTGTGCTGTGTGCATGCTATTGAGCAATGTGTAGGGTAGAAATTAAATTGAAATTGCATGAAATCAGGTTGTTTTAACCAAGATTAGGCTGAAAGATTATTTCTCAACTACATTTAAGTCCCCAGTTCCTGCTATTTTGCCAATTTCCAGTTTATTCACATTAATTCCTGTTAATTATTCCCATTAAATCCCATATATCCCCGTTAATTCCCATGGAGAGTTTCCAGTCTTGAAAATTCCCGGAATTGTGCAACCCTAGTAGAAGATGAAAAATTGGATATAACTTTGCACAGAAAGGTTGATAAGTGGTTTTAATTACACTAGTCCCATGTTAAGACGTATAAAGTCTTGAGTCTATATTTTCACTTTTAAAACAATGTGTATTTTAATGTTTGCTTTGGTGCAATGTCTTGCCCCATAAACGTCCACTGTAAGTGGATTACTGCAAATGCAAAGATGAGTCTAAATTATTTTCTAAATGAAAGCACACACACACATAGGCCCATCAAGCATTTAAACGGAAAGACGTTTACATACACAGTATAGCCCAACATTTCAAACTTTTCAGTCAGTTACAGTACAATATATCAATTCATTCAAATCATGTCCATGTCACTGAGATATCTCACACACACCGAAGGGATTCTACCTCATCTAAGCTCACACTGAGTTCACAGAGCGCTGTCTGTTTATCAGCTCACCTCAGCACTTTTAAACATGTTCGCTGAATTATTAGCAGTAAAAGTATTGCTGAGGTAAATATAATGAGGATGGGATGTTGATGTGATGATCTACTGTAGATCCCAATCTAATACTTAACATTCACATCTAATAATTCACATTTAAATCTCTTTTAGCCGATTAAACAGACTTTAGTCCTAAAAGCATCTCAAAACAAATTCCCATAGTTCCTCACTGTAAACCAAATGTAGACAAAGGAATACAAGACATTAGCTTAAACCTGTTAATTGCTTCAATTCCTAGGAGATTTGTGTCCTCTCTTTGTGATTCTACACGAGACGCCCCATTTTGTTCCCATTACACTGGTGATTTGTCATCCGAGCAGCTGTATTTCCTCGGGGTCAGGTTTATCCCTTTACTCTTCCCTTTGGGATGCTGCAGAGATGAGGAATTATTTGGGATTTTCATGTATCACAGCACTTTCTAGTCTCGGCGAAAGATAGAGTGAACATATACCCACCCACGCACACAAACAGCATTGTCAAACACACACAAAAACATACAGGAAATGCACACACTCACACTTTCCTTCCTCTGTTGTTCATTTGTCTGGTATCAGTTTAGAGTCCTCTCTAATTGGCACCTGAGTTCGGCTACACAACAGTCTGTCAGCTGTGAATGACAGAAAGACGAGTCCAGGGAAAAGGTATCATTATTTGCCTTACACACACACGTCTCTTCAAAATAACAGGGTAGAAAGTCATTCTTCACACAGTGAGTGAAGCTGCTTACTGCCTGCACAGACACACTGTTTGCTTCTGTGAGGTTCAGAGCCTTGAACAATCTATTGGATGTAGATGTTTGCATGAGCGACACGCATAGAAGCCGCCGCTTCACATTACACTGTTATGGTGATCTCAGAGTCTAGTACACGCGCTCAGGTTGTCCCTCTTTTTTTTTTCGCATTCCTCCCTGCTCAGCATGTTTGTATATCTTTCTCTTAAAATGCCTCCGTTTGGGTTGGATTTGGTGAAGGCGGATCCATTACAAATATATTCTTTTCACTCCAGGGACGCGGGAAGTAGGGGTGCTTAGGGGGCTGCAGCACCCCCTGTTTTCACATGGTTGCAAATGCAACGGCAAGTTTGTTCATTTAAATTTATTCAGTTTTAGCATTTAATCATTTATTTGTAATGATCTCTGAAATGTAAATTGTAAGTGGGCTTTAACAAACCCATGTTTATCTTTATAAATATGATTAATTTTACATGTGATGTTTTCTATATGGGATGATTAGCCTAATCCTCATGAACACGTGACGCTGGCGCATGGTATCAGACATGAACTATACAGAATGCAAAAAAGATTAACTTTAATACAAGGAGATAATGGCGCGAAAGCAAATTTCAGATTTTTTTTTAAATGCCCATCCCAGCAAAAACTTTCCAAAATAGGCATCCAACAGCAGCCCCAGCACGAGCACCGACGTAAGTGAACCAGCTCCAGCACGAGCACGGAGACAAGTAAGCCTAGCGGACCCAGCCCAACCCCCGAGATTGATCAGCTACTTTCGATAATTTCAAAAATGTGATATGCAGTCAAATTTCCCAGTGTGTATGCCACGTGTATTCCACGGAGAGCTTTTTCAACAGTGATGCAACAAAAGACACTCTTGCCAGTCAATTACACATTATTTAATAGAGTTCACCTGAAGTCTACTAACCACTAGCTGCAGATGTGAAGTGTGCTTGGAAAAGAGAAATTCCCGTTACCTTTTCAAGGTTGTATTTACCCTTCTGACAGGATGGAGCATTCACAACCCATCAGAATAACCTCATCTTGAGTTACAGCTCTGATTGTTGGAGTTCTGATGTTTGAAAAACAAGACGTTTCATTCCGATCACATCACTGCATTGAATTTGGACGTGTCTGTCTTTTTTAAAACCCTGCAAGACACAGCGGCTCTGAAAGTCAGAGTATCCTACGTGAAATGTCAAACATGACCACAGCAGCTTGGAGCAGCTACCTGCACATTTTCAGGATCACAGCAGGTTTTCGTCTCCAGTGGGGAGTTTGTGTCTGAGGTAATTTAGATAGAGGTTCAATGTTGCCTCCAACAGGCTTGAAGCAGCAAAACATTTTTGAAGTGTTAGGATGTGTCAGGCATTTTTCACATATCAAGTGTCAATTGTTTACTGAATGTTAAAGAAAATATTGGCTTCATCATTTACACTACTGTTCAAATGCTTGGGGTCTGTAAGATGTTTTAATTGGAAAGGCATGCAAGAAGAGACCCGCTACCAAGCCTGTATTTATTTGATTCAAAATACAGTTAAAATGCTAAATATGATTACAGTTCATAATAACTGTTTTTATATAATTTTTAATAATTATTCAGCATTTATTACTCCAGTCTTTAGTATCACATGATCCTTCAGAAATCATTCTAATATGCTGATTTGGTGCTCAAGAAACATTTCTTGTTATCAATGTTGAAAACATTTGTGCTGCTTAATATTATTGTGGAAAAAGTGACACTTTTTTCAGGATTCTTTATAAAAAGTTATTATATTCTAAATAAAAGGTTCAAAAGAACTATGTAAAATAGTACATTTTGCAAAATTATAAATGGATTAACAGACACTTTATTCATTTTTATGCATCCTTTCTGAATAAAAGTATACATTTCTTTCAATAATAATAATAATAATAATAGACCAAAACATTTGAACATCCAAACTGAGCACTGAGTGGCTCCTTCTAGCACATTATCATCTCAAATTGACTGAATATACCAATATAAAATATGAATGTTGACCATCATTAGCTTTCAATCCAAGTTGACAAATGTAATTTATGACAAAACACTAACTAAAATGAAAATAAACAGGAAATTAAGCAGAAATTCCATCTCATCTGAGAACAAAACCACACCTTCTTGTGCAAAATAAAATAAATAGAAGTTGTGGTCACAGGGGAAGCCTGTGTGTGTTAGTTTTTCCTCTCTTAGTGAAATCAGTCAAATGACTCAAATCACATGAATAGTTTGATGCATATGAATTCATTCAGTAAATGTTTTTCTCTCAATTTATTTCTTCTCTTTTTAAACTAAAAAAAATTTGTAAAAATAAATAGTGTAGTGTAGAAATAATTTTTACATTGAAATTATTCATAAATTTCACAAGTTTTGTTAAATTACAAAGCACTGGCAACTTGACTTTGAAGGGAAATGATTTCTTGTAAAGGTACTCAATAATCTTGTGTTTATTTAAAAACTTTAAAAGGGAGTGGTCATATGATGCGATTTAAATTTTTCCTTTCTCTTTGGAGTGTTACAAGCTCTTGGTGCATAAAGAAGACCTGTAAAGTTGCAAAGACTAAAGTCTCAAATCCAAAGAGATATTCTTTATAAAAGTTAAGATTCAACCACACCTACCTCACTCAAGGCAGCCGGCCTCCGCTCACTCTAGCCCGCCATGTGTGACGCTGTGTGTTGCGTGTGAAAAGCAAAACTACTTGTTGGCCTTTCCCAAAAAGAGGACACAACTAGGAAATCAGTGGTTAAGTGATTTACAACACTGTTCCAGAAAGTTCAACCAAATATTAAGAGGTCTGTGCCTGACATTTTATGGAGGACTGTTTCCTGATCCTGGTAGAATAGACTACAATGCCGGTTGTTCTGACTCACAGACTGTAAGTACGTTTTTTATATTTAAAGTATTTGCCACTGACGATTCAAACGCGAGTTTTGAGCAGTGTAGAATAGTGCCTGTTTTTTTGTCGTTTCTCCGATCACAAATGCAGACATGGTTATGTTTACGCGGCGCGATGCAACGCAATGCGTTAAAAGTCAGTATAAGTCATTATAATCTGTAATTATGTCTCCACTGGATGCAACAAATGTCTAGTTTATAATGGGTTTTAATTTTTTTTTGTCTCGTTGCTCCGGCCGGACAGCGAATTACAGTATGGTAGGGGCGTAACATTTCTGTCACACGCTTGAGGTATTCGGCCAATCACAACGCACTGGATAGCTGGCCAATCACAGCACACCTCGCTTTTTCAGACAGATGAGCTTTGTAAAAATCGACGCGTTTCAAAAAGGCAGGGCATGGAGCAGAAACAATAATGTACAGTATGTGGAAAATAATGTGTTTTTTAACCTTAAACCGCATAAACATTTCATTACACAAAATAATGTTCTTTTGAGCAACATCATATGACCCCTTTAATTTTTTTTAAACAGTGCAAAGAATAATATATATATTCACCTTACGTGAGCATATATGATTTTTTTAATGCACATTTTGGAAATTGTATCGCCACAATTTTTTTAGGAAATAGGATATCCCAAATTTCACCTGAAAAGAAGCAGTTGGAAGCCTGACTAGTGGCCCACAAATGCAAACATACTCACTAATCATTTATGGAAACATGTAAATATGACAAGCGTGCCTACACTCATCCTTCCAAACGCATGCATGAAACACAAATACTCATTTGCTTGTACATAAACATCAGGCTTTATGGGTTTTCTATATGAAGGACCAATCCATCACGCCAGTCCCTGAAGAGTTGTGAAATATAGCTCGCCGAGGGCAAGTTTGCTTTGCCTTTATACCAGGGAATGGAAGCGTAAGGTCAGACTGTACAAGTGCAAAGAAAAGGGCTAACATAACTGATGATTATCGCCTGTATGTGTGTGAGAGAGCGTGTGTGTTAAATAAAAAGGATGTAAGGTTACTGGTCTGAATGAACTCTTTCTTTAAGAAACCGTGTAAACGGGTCTGATGTCTACAGTGGAATGGCCTAAAGTGCTCCTTCATCTATCAGGGTTAAAATAGAGGAAAGACTGCACATTTATAGGCTCTTGAAAACATTAATGCTGTTCCAGATTTATAGAACAAATTCTGTGGTCATTAGTAGCCATATGTCAAGCTCAGGCAACACATAATGATTTCCTCCACACCACAGTTTGCAGCAGAAACAAATGCTTCAAACTCTTCATCCATGAATTCTGAGATCACGCTCACCCAGCCGCACAATATTTCTCTAATAAGCATGCTGGCAAGCAGCAAACCCGATAGCTTACAGCCATGAGAGATTACATTAGCATGCATTAATACAATTTCAGGATCCTGCATTGTTTGGCACTGTAAAGAAATCTATTGCTCTCACCAGAGACAACTAGAAGCCGAAAGGAAGGGTCGGATCAGGAGGAGAGGAAAGAGGATAGGCTGGTTATTATAGAGGTTTATGTAGTGCCGGTGTATAGGGACGGCCGTGAGAGTGGTGTGTTTGTCCTCTGATAAGGCCCGTGTTCCCGGAGCGCCTGGACTCCCCGGTCCAATATGATTTGGACAGACAGTGGATCAGAATGTCCGATTTCCTGCTACTGGAAAGGCAAACTGGACGGCGTATATCACTGGATCTATGGCGCGGGCATTGGAGCAGTCCAATCAGCTTAATGGCTTAGTAGTCTGTGGAGACGTGGAGGACGGACACTGCTGGACTGGATTATTACCAGTTTATTTGGATGGACAGTCAATGTGTCTTTCTCTGCCCCATGCAAATTATTGCTTGATGATTGATGTGTGACACAATCAGCAATGTGTTAATCTTATCTTATTATTTATTTATTTTTTGTTTAACAAAGATGGGAAAGAAACATGAGATATTTATATTGGCTAACAGAAAAAGAACCCCCCCCCCCCCCCCCCCCCCAGTGTGATATACTGGCAATGAATTAAAATGTTTTTTGAAGAAAGAAAATGATTGTTTGAAATTCAATCACAGCAAATGAGCTGAAGCCAAACAGTAAATGAATACCAGTTATCTGAAGCGCTTTGCTAGAAAGTCAATTAACTCACTCAAATGTATTGTATATATGAGATTACTCAGATATATAGGCTACATAACAGACATTCATGCACAAAATGACATACAGTACTGTTCAAATGTTGGGGGTTTTTTTTTTTTATGTTTTTAATGTTTTGAAAGACGTCCATCATGTTAACGAGGGCTGCATTTATTTGATCAAAAATACAGTGTAAAAAAAACAAAACATTAAAATTGTGAAATATTATTACAGTTTAAATGCCTTTTTCTATTTTAATATATTTTAGAATGTTAATTTATTCCTGTGAATAATTGTCCTCTGAATCATCAATGTTGAAAACGGCTGTATTACTTTGAGGAAACTGATGATTTTTTCATGATTCTCTGATGAACTGAAAGTTGAAAAAAACAGCATTTATTTGAAATATAAATCTTTTGAATCATCATAAATGTTATTAATGACAGCGTCCCTTCAGTCAAATTTTGCATCCTTGCTGAATAAAAGTATTACTGACCCCAAATGTTTGAATGGTAGAGTAAATGCATAAATCAACTAGTCAAATTGCATGCCAGTCAAAATGGGACTACATTGTGATTACACCCTTTCTGTAAAAATGCATTGCAATTAATAATTGCATTTTTTCTAACATAAAATCTCTCTCACTTCTATCACTCATGCCAATGTTTTCCCTTCTAGGTCTATAATACCTGGAAAAAGCCATTCCCACTCAGCAGTGGCTTGGCTGGCACAAGACCTTATACAATGCCATGAGACTAATAACTCTGTATCATATTTGCACCCCAGGAACCCACACAGTTCCCCAAATCCTTCACACAGTAAAATATATATACTGATATAAATTATTTATAAAAAAGACCTCAAAATTATTCAACAGAGGTGGTTCATGTATGAAATTATGCGAAGATTCAGCATGACTATCTGGCCCCAGACAAAATAAATATATATAAACTCAAATGCCCTATTCAACTTACTAGCAAAAGAAAATTAATATTCACATCTAAACGCTAGCCAAATTAAGTCATAACTCAAATTCAGATGTTGCTAGAGGGAGGTTGGCAAACCCGTCAAATAACGCCCTTCAAGCTATGCAGGACACGAGCAACATTAATTTGCCATATTTAACATTTATGAAATTAATTACTCTACTCTGTCAAACCAGCACGCAGCAGTCATTGGAACGAGGCAATGCTAATAAGTCATTACTTGTTTGTTTATCGGTAACGCAGTGTTCAAAACACATTTTCCTCCTGCTTTCTGTACAGGGTTGAACGGCGGGTAATTAAGGGCATATGTCACTGCACACAGCTAGATCTTATAGAGTCCAGTATTCACTGCCATGCCCTTACTGACCAATACATCCTGCCTAGCTGCCAATAGCAATGATGTCAGCAGCACTTTCCCACTGACGGCACAGTAGTTGATCCTCACGGTTACACAGACACTTTATCACAGTGACAGAACTCTAAGATTTCTCTTTTGTGATCTGCAAACCGGCACAGACCATTAGCTCTCAGTGAAAGTAAACCTCTGACCTTACTTAATGCGGCACACTGACAACGTACAACTGCACTGCAGTCAATAAACACTATGTAATATATTACAATCAAAGAGATTTGCTTGGTTTCTGAAAGGATTAGAATTCAATTCAGAGTTGTTATATGACTTTTTAAGGTACAATTATTTTTAGTCACCTTTCAAGTCTTGAAGTGATTTTAAAAAATCCTAAGGACTGTAATAGTACAAAATTATTGATAATTGCTAATGTTATTGCATGAATGAACGCTCTTGGTTTTAAATAAACCTAATTTAATAAATACAATTTGAACTTCACCCACTGCTTAAAAGCACTTTTGGTGAGTCATTGCATCCAAAATAGCTGCATTTGATGAAGAGCTACTTTTTGAATTAAATGCCAGGGTCAGTAAGATTTTTTTAAAAGATTAAATCAATACTTTTATTCAGCAAGAATGCATTAAATGAATCAAGAGTGATAGTAAACAAGTTTTACATTAAAATCTTGTTCTTTTGAATTTTATATTCATCAAAAATATCCTGTCTTATCATGGTTTTCATACAAATTTTAAGCAGCACAACTGTTTTCAACATTGATAATAATAAGAAACGTTTTCTTGAGCATTAAATCAGCATATTAGAATGATTTCTGAAGGATCATGTGACACAAACTGGAGTAATGGCTGCAGAAAATTCTGGAATAAATTCAGTTTTAAAATAATTAAAATAGTTAAATAGTTATCTGAAATTGTAATAATGGTTCACAATAATAACATTCATTTGATTAACATTTTTAACAGATTTGTTTATCAAATAAATGCAGCATTGCATCTTACTGACCACAAACTTTTGAACAGCGTACATGGTATGGAAGTAGTATTCAGACGAGAGACTGTTACCAGGGTTTTAAAACAAAATAATAAATAAATCATTTAAATGATCATTTTTGATGAGCAACCCTTTTTTTCTAAAACAGACAAAACTCAATAAGTATCTCAGACATCTGATACATATGGCATTATAACTACTACTGGGACTACCATCTAAAAAAAATCAACGTATATATTCAAGTATATTTAATGCAATAAGCAATTTTGAGAAAGTACTACTCACTGGATTGGGCGAAAAACGCCAGGTTAATCATTTTAAGACACTCAAAGTTTGTAGCAGTTAACTACAAGATGATGTTGCATAGTGTTTTTGCTTTTTCCACAATGACTAACTACTGAGGTCTCAAATATTTCAGACATATCCACCTCTAAACTGCATGCAAAAACAAAAACTATGGTGTGTCTCATGAACATGTCGGTCAAAAAAAAAGGCCAGGAAAAATGCCAAGTGGACTGGACCAGTCGAAAATGTGTTTGCACAAGACTGATCAAGAAATATTGCCACCTTGTGGATGGACCACATAAAAATACCATATATCAAATGAGTTTAAACATCACACATCCATTGTACACATTGTAAAGGTAGACAATTTGTATCACCTTGTACAGATATTATCTCATCATCCAAATCTGAGTGTCTCTCACCATCTGAGAGACCTAACTGCCTATTTTTCAGCAATTCAAAAAGTATTGTGTCATGTCTGGAAAGAGCAACACACAAAGGGACATCTATAAGTCCTTTAGGCTTTATTTGTGAAAACACAAATTTAAAAATGGCACAGTGATAACGGTTGAAGAATCAGAGAGCAATTTATGGAAATTCCCCCAGATCACTTCTAGAAGAAAGAACTTATGCAAATGAATTCAGACAGGAGAAATGGCAGGAGATAAGCAAGTAAAGAGAGGCAAAGGTGTGGCGACGGAGGTATCTGGGTGTATATTTTTAGAGTGTAAGTACATGATGAGACCTGAAGCTTGCTGATCAGCAGGGGAGCTTCTGCTTTTGAGCAGGAGATAACTCAGACGTGCTGCTCTATTCATCTTCTCTGCCAGGAAGACATTCTCCCAGACATTAAAGCTTCGCCGCAATCTTTCTGTTTCCCTCTTTGCTCTCATACATACACAAAAAGAGCTCACCGCACATTAAATTTACAGTTCTTTCTCCATCCTAATCTGCCTCCCATCACAATTCCATCTTCACACATCCCACCTGATCCACAACTGTAATGAGAAAGATGTGAGTGCATTTCCCCCTAATTTGAACTGCAATTCACATACTTCCAAAGTGTCATCAGTCACGGTCTACTTCAAGAAAGAAAATATTTCAACCAAACTGTGGGGTTCAAATGCAAAGGCTGCAATGTAATTCAATGGCTCTCAGTTATTGTTTTGTTTTGGTCTTTAAAAAAAAAAAAAAAAGTTAAGGTAAGGCACCACAGGCTTTATTTCTTTTTCTTACATTTCCCCTTTCTCATTTTTTTCTATCTACCCCTTCATTTCCCTCTTCTCCTGTAAAACCAAATGCATAAACATAAATCTAAACCATAAAAATCACAAGCAGCTCAGTCTGACATTATAGCATGTTGTCAGACTAATACTGTGAATATATGTTTTATATATACACACTTCAACAGAAAAAAAAAAGATGTAGATAATCTAGCCAATCTTAGTTAAATTGACTCCACTCTATTGCATTCAAAGAAACTCAAAACCATAGATAACACAGAAAAATTAAGGCTGTTTTCAGAAGATATCTGTTATATTCATGGATAAACTGAAACATAAATAGTTTCTCTATTTTGTTAGTGTGGCTGAAACGAAATCTCAGACATTCTTACACCAGGAATCTCTCACTGCAGGAGAGCTAAATGAATTTCCCCAGTGGCGACTGAGCTCCTGTAAGATAATTCACTCCTGTCTTTATTGCATTTACTCCCGTCTCAGCTATCTGAAGCTTTATTAGTTTGTTTCAGTCAGGCTGCACTTCTCAATTTGATATTTTAAAAAAACGTCCATCGCAGATAATTACTGTTAGAATGACTGCAACCTCAACAAATCATATACATTTTCACATGTCCGGAGGGAAATGGACCTCTGATTGATCAGATGCTCAGGAAATTGAGTCTAAATAAATAATGAAGCATAGAATCATTTTGGACTGTAAGGTAAATACAATGTTCTCTCAAGAGTGATTTAAATAAAAAGAAATCTCATAGTCTCAGATGTATTCTATATATAGGCTAACGGTCAGTTCTCTAGATTTATGCTGCAGAAGTGGAGTGGTACGCTACGGTCACAGCGTGACTCAGATGGACACAACAATGAAGCAAATAATAATGACAACACAACTACAGTAGCCAAAAATATCAGCCAACAACACAATATCACAAAGGATCTAGCCAACAACACAACAAGACCAAAAGAACATTCAAAACTGCTGCATTAAAATCATGTTTGATCAATAATCTTAAGTTCTCTAGGACAAACTCATTTAGCTTTAATGCTAGTATAGCATCAAAAATGGCTACCATTTTGCGATGCTCACATTATAATGTGTAACATCCCAAAAATCTTACTGTACTTTGTAAACAAAAACATGGCAAACTTACCTTCATCTCCCATTTTGATTTTCCCAGGGTACACGTGTACAACAAGAAATGCTGTTGTGTTGTGGCCTGATACTTTTGTGTTGTAAACTGTTGCTTACATCGCAAATATCATTATCAAGGATGCCTAAAATATCTGGAGAAAGCAGTACAAAGGCCTCAGTGATTTGTAAAGTGCCATCTTTGCTCATGGGTACATACTTTTTCAACCAATCACCTGCTTCAAATGTCATGTGACTTAGGCCTACTCTAGAGCCACATGACATTTCGATAGGGTTGGGTAATTGGGCTGTGATGTCAAATGCAGCAGACAGCGGGAAACATAAATCAAATTTGACAGTGGGAAATATAAATCAAATTTAACATGTCAGCGGAGAACAATGCCATTTGTTAGAAGCAATTGTGTAGATACAGCTTCTAACTACGCTAACTAGCTAAACTTTAACCTCTGGTTGTGCCTAGCACGGTAGCTTTTGAATGGTTCATCAAATCTTTTATATTTTCTTAGCCCACACACTAACTCCCTGCTGATATCTTCCATGTACTAATGTTCAGTGAGTAATGTTTTCAGTAAATGCACAATGGGGCAATTTGTGATTGATTAGTTATTTTTTCTCAACAATGATCTTTACATTAGTAGCCTACTGTTACATTTTTGTTCTTGCTAAGTGACTGTTGTTTCTGAGAGGCCTGTGGACTGATGAGTTGACATTGTTTAAATGAAGTGGCCCAACATCTTCTGGCATTTTCTCTAAAATCAAAACCTAATGTGTCTTACTAATAAAAGGCCGCATGTGATTTAAAATAATGCTGCAAGTTTTCTATGTTAATAGGAACATTACACACTGACCTCAATAAGAGGGTAATTTTAGAGGAATGAATTAAAACAGCACTTTAATGAAAAATGTATGTGTAATGAAGCTTGGCGAGTCTATCATGCCAACAGTCCTAAAGCACGGTGTGAGCGGCTCTGACATCCATCATCCACTCTGTAATTTAACACGTAACCTTTTCAGTTCACGCCACATCAAAACTCTCGCTTTGACATGATTACATTTGAGGATATGATTTTGTGTCAGTAAATGGGATTGAAGATGGGAGGGAGTGTTTTTAAATGGCTCGTGGGTAAAATGTTATGAAGCGAGTGACGCATGTTACTTCACTTTTTTCAGATTATATGTCATCAGTGTGCAGTAGTCAAAAACTATATACTTTTTAAAATAAATAATATAAAACTTGTATATACAGTTAGATTCTATTATAAATATATATATATCATATCGATGGACTGTAGATACAATGCGCATATAGTAAGTAGCCGTATTTATATATATGCTTAGTATCCAATTATATCATATTAAATATTAGTTAAATTGACCAATTTACTTCTAAATTTAATTCTAAAAATAATTATGCAATTATAATATAACTCAACTTTCTTATCATATTACTCTATAATTGTATATTATTTTTAATAAGTATATATATATTTTAAATTATATATAAATTATTATAATAATAATAAATTATAAATCAGCTATTATGATAATTATAAATTTATTATTAGAAAATAATAGCTAAAATAGCATATATATAATTATGCTATAATATTTAACTATTTATAGATAATAATTATTATCTAATAATATATTATTTATTTGCATAGTAATGATATAATAAGTATTATTTTATTTATATTATAATACTTATTAATTCATCTATGAATGACTATAATATTTATTTTAAATAAAATTAATGGTCACATATATAAATACATGCAATCAATATTTAATATGAATTACATATAATACTAATGTTATCATTATACTAATTAATTTAACTATCAATATATAATTTTATAACATGTAAAAAAAATATTATAGCATTTCATAACTTCATGAATAACTGTAAAACTGTAAATGTAAACTTAATTATTTTATAATATTTCACTTTAGCTCCCTATAAGTATGTCTTCACTGTGAATTTGATTAAATAAAAAGTACTGTGCTTAATTTCACATTCAGTTGTGAAAGGAGCCATGGGGTTTGCCCAGCGCTCGAGGCTAGACTAAAACCAGGCACCTCGCAGGATGTGAGAACCCAAGGAGAGGTCAGGAGCGCAGAAGCTGTCATGGAGAAAGAGAGCAGGGTCATACAGCAGTGAATCAAGGTTCCTGCCATGATGGAGGGATTAAGTAACTTTCAGCGGAATGGAATTATCCATTAAGAGAGACAGCAAGCAGACAGGCCGAGCCTTCAGAAGACAGCACTGTAAATCAAACGAGTCCAGGGCTTATCTCCTCACCTGACCACCAGCGCCTCCTGAGCCCCTACAAGGTCACCTGAAATGATGGTGTGGATGGAAAGGCTGGAGTGCCCGCAACGTCAAAAATCCCACCACGGCATCATTCTACATTCAAAATCAGACTCCACTGTCTTCATCCACACTAGCCCTGGAGAAAGGTTCGTCTGGCTGCCTGGCCAGAGCCTTATCTTCCTCCTTCAAGTATTGGCTATCCTTTCAATAGGCTGCACATCTATGAATTCTCTCTCTCTCTCTCTCCGACAATGATGTGCTTTACAGCTGTAATCTTCTCGAGCCTGTCCTTCAAAGCCACCAGAGGCCCTATGTCAGCCCAGCGTTCTCGTGGAGAGGAGTTTTAAAAGGGTAATGATGTCCATAGTGTGGGCAGAAGGTTGTTTTTCATTGGTGCGCTGGCGCCCAGGGGGTGGAGGGTTTATGTCGCTGATGCACGGAGCGTTCAAAGATGATTGATTTCAATGACACAGCGAGTGACCCTAAACCTTGCACTTCTACAAGCTCCAGGGCTTCTGCCTTCTTCTAATGGGCTTGAATAGAATTCTGTCATCACATCATCAACAGCATTACAAAAACAACAACCCTCGCTCCCAACAGCAATCATTGCAGCATCACTGCTGTTTAAAGGTTTCTATTGTACTTGAACTTGTTTTAGATATTAAAGGCTTAGATGCACTCACAGACCTTTGTTCATTTATCATGAATATTAAACTGATGCTCCAATAGGAAAAAAGTTAAATTCTTTTGGTGTTAAAATCGTACTTTCAAGATTTACTAAAGACGCCCAGTGAAGAATTAGCACTGAAAAGGCAAGGACAGTTATTTTTGTGCCTGACCTTATTGAATATGTATTTGTAGGAGTTTCCCTTTCAGACGCAAAATTTATGGGAGGAGAGTATTAAAATGAATCACGCAACGCGATTTACTAACGTTTGCGCTCGTCAAAACATTACTTGTTTTTCTGCCATTATTTAACTTAAAGGGGTCATATGATGTTGCTAAAAAGAACATTATTTTGTGTATTTGGTGTAATGAAATGTGTTTATGCGGTTTAAGGTTAAAAAAACACATTCTTTTCCACATACTGTACATTATTGTTTCTCCTCTATGCCCCACGCCCCGTCCTTTTTCCGAAAACACGTTGATTTTACAAAGCTCACGGTCTTGAAAGGAGTTGTTGTGTGATTGCGGCCAGCTTATCTAGTGCGGTGTGATGTGGGGCCTGGGGAAAATTTTTTTTTTTAAAACAACCTTTTTCAAGCGTGTGTGAACGGAAATGGTACACCCTTCTTTCCTACTGTGATGGCTCATGTCCTTGCCTTTACTTTTTTCGGCATTCTGAGCGTAACGTGTGAGGCCTATTTTTGTTGCATTAACACAAGGAGGGGGAACATTCTATTTAACAAATTAAAAATTCTTAGTTGAAGTGGATTAATAATGCCTGTATACTGGTTTTTTTTGCAGGCATAGCGCCGCGGTCTTCAAACATAAAACCATGGGCACGTTCTTCGCTAGGTCGCTTATTACATCCGAGATTGAAATTGGTCACATCCCATAGTCAGGAATCACGTGCAATCAGATCAAGCTATTCGTTCTTTGAACCGCACCTGTGTGATTGATTAGTCTGGCGTGGCTTGAGTTTTATTGAGATAATTGACGTTTCAATGGGGGTTTAAAAGGGGCTTTTAGCGTACCGAAACATGATCAGCAGGTGCGTATGATGGTGGCGCAAATTGACAGACAACGTAATGACAATCATATAATCAAAACACCACTGGACGGAAAAACTTGACAATTTCTTGACTTTTATAAAGGAACAGCCAAGCGAACAAAATACATTAAATGTTATATACATAATAAATTTGCACTTTTTCTTTTATTTTAAATCTTTACATAAATTCCCAATTAGGTTTTATTTATATTCATGATTTCTAATATTGTACAGGCTTTACATTTGTATTTCAATGTAGTAATTAGCACCCCCCAAGTCAAATTTAATTTATATTGACAGATTGTTATGTGCCAGCATTATTTAAAAGTTTATTTAAGGTTCAAGATCAGTTCTTGCATCTGCACGTCCTCAAGCCCACCATAATAGCTGTCATCACTAAAGTATATGCAGACTCTTACATTCATTACTGTATAGCATGGGTTAAGACGCGAATATAATTTATGAAGTAATAATTTTTGACGAATAAATGTTCAGGAGTTAAAAAATGACTGTGTCGAAGTATGCAAGACTACCACATTATTTTATTATCTTTAATACATTTAAATGATTATTATTTTACATTATTGCCCCTGGATTAGTAGTGTACTCTTGTAATAAAGTAGGTAGCAGAAAGATTTTAAGTATCAATTCTGCTTAAAAAGATGCGATGTAATCCTGTTTACATGAAATAAGCCTTCTGCCAAGCAGGTTTAAGCTTACAGACCTGTCTGCACACTATGACCCCCCCCCAGCACAGTCCAGGATGAGTTCGATCTGCCCACACATCCAGACATCAGGCAAAATCGTCAACAATCCAAACTCCCAGCTAAGAGTAGTGAAGTATTGAGAACGGGCCCATGTCTCATTGTGATCGGAGAAATGAAAAACAAACCAGCGCTACTTTACACGCTCAAACTGCGTTTATCCTCAGTGGCAACGCATTAAAACTGAAACGTACCTCTACAGTTCTATTCCTTTTCCATTTTTCCGTTGGAGGTTAAAAAACAGCCGGCATTGTAGTATCATTGTAGGAAAGGAAAACAGTCCTCCATAAAATGCGCTCATCCATCTGAATTTTTCCAAATATTTGGGTTGAAGTTCTGAACAGTGTTGTAAATACATAATTAACCACTGTGTTAGTTGTATCCTCTATCACACACTGCCAGTGGAAGGGCAAACAAGTAGTTTCCCACGGGGGTAGGAGTGACGCGGCTGCGGGCGGGCTTGCGAACGGCACGGCTGGCGGAGTCCGACGAAGGAGCGGACAAGCAGGCTTTCTGCGGCTATAAACCACCACATGTGACGATCTTTTATTGAAACCATGGGCTGGGATCTTTCCTAAACTCGCTTTCGTACATTTTATATCACGCTCGGTTTCAGGTGTTTGGGTGAAAAGCCGATCCTGGCAATCCACTCAAGCCGCGAAGTTGATTGTGATTTCATCAGCGGACCAGAACCGGATCAAGTTTCTAGGCTATGATGAAGTGAATTTGCCCGTTAGTAAAATCTGGCCCTAAAGCTAAATAGACAACTAGGGCCGCCCCCCCCCAATCAGAAAAATGCATTCTGCTCATTTTTTGTTTATGACATCGATTTGTGACTTGTTTTTAGAGGGTGTTCCTTCATGTCCATGGAGTATTTGGTGGAGTAATATTCATTAAAGATATGATATTTGCCTGTGGTTATTCATGATGACACGAAATAAAGTCTTTATATTGGCGAAATGTTGTTTGACTTAAATTTCCGTATGTCCTCATCACAATGCTATCATATGGTTTCAGGAAACTGGTGAAATGTAGTGATAGGTTTTCTATATATATAATTTCATGCTGCTTTTTGACCGTTAGAAGTTTGACAGAACAGTCCTCCACTATATTGAAAAGAGTGCCCAAAAATGTAAATCCTGTCAACGTTTACTCACCCTCAAGTTGTTCTAAACCTGAATGAGTTTCTTTCTTCTGTTGACCACAAAAGAAAGATGCCTACATCTGTTGGTTGATTATCAAGCAGTTGCGGTAGCCACTGAAATCGTAGTTATGGAAAAAATATATGGAAGTCTAACTGGCTACGGCCACGGCTTTTTTTGTGATTAATCAACAATATCTTCGTTTGTGTTGCAAAAAAAAAAACGAGAAAGTCGCTTACAGGCTTCGAACAATTGACGGAGTTTTCCAAATTCTTCTTTTAAAAAAATTTTAAAAGTGTGGAACCTATCCTTTAAACAGTGATGAATTTGTGGCCGAACTAAAAAAATAAAATCACATAAAATATCACAACTTTAAAGAGGTTATTTGTTCAGCATTCATTCCTGACTGGAACATTTTCTCCGTAAGCTCCCTTCTCTCCTCAACTCTATTCACCCTTTCAGCCAACCCTGATCCTGATCAACACATTTCTCCATCTCTACATACATCCTCCTCATCACCTTCCTTTCCTCCCCCTCTTATCTCTCTCTGTTCACAATCAGTGCGGTTTGGTGATTGTCACCCAGCCCACGTCCACGGAGCAGATGAGGGCTCAGTCTGCTTCCAGGTTCTGAGTGTCAGTTCGTTGTGTGTGTGTGTGTGTGTGTGATGTATGTATGATGATACATGAAACGTGGGCTGCTACAGATTGAGAAGAGTTCCTGAGCAGACAAGAATATGATACTCTCACCCAAAAAAAGTTACAGCCCCTAGAACCGATTGTTTTCAGGAAATACATTTACACCATCTAGCCTCTAATGAGACCTGGTGTGAGATATTGGCATTTGTCTTTCCGCCTGCGCAGGTTTGTTGTGAACGGTGCAGTGTTGTCATTACTGAGACACATTAAACACTATCAGCAGTGACTGACAAAGCAATTATCTCTTTTGCTGCTCCACAGTGTATTAATAAGTAAGTGCTAATAAGGAAACATTGCTGTTTTAATTTTAGCACAGTAAGGAGAAAATACTAGAGGAAACAGTTGCCTGGATGTAAAAAGTGTAAAACATAATTTTCTTGATAAACGTT
Organism: Sinocyclocheilus anophthalmus; assembly: GCA_018155175.1. NCBI lineage: Eukaryota > Metazoa > Chordata > Actinopteri > Cypriniformes > Cyprinidae > Sinocyclocheilus > Sinocyclocheilus anophthalmus. The sequence continues at coordinate 89,648 of JADLZN010004022.1, read as the reverse complement.
TTGGTATTGTTTACCAGTAAAATATCTAAACATCCCTAAAACAAGATAAATTTACTTGAAAAGCATATTTGCGTTGACTTACATAAAATAGAAAATGTACATCTTGATTTATGATAGATCTCATTTAAAGCATAAACCACACAAAAATATAGTTAATTTATGCTTACAAATTTATGTTTTATGCGGCACGACAAAAACCCAAAGCTAATTCAATGCATAAGTGCCTTTTAAATTCGATATTGAGTTTTGACATTTTTTTAATCTTTGTATTTCTGAAACCACCACCCCACCCCCCGGGGGGGGGGGGGGGGGCTATACATCATTTTATAATGTCTTTGTTTTTGTTTTTAGGAAAACATTCACTAAACAATTACTTTGACTGCGAAGCAAATCTGCACAAGACATTACAGTTGTTGTTTCAGAGGAATCTTATCCTTAATATAATAGGAAGTTTGTTTATGGCCCTAAAAGTGTATTTACTCTGTTTGAAAGAAAATGTCATACTTTTGCGTGTGCAGAACAAAGGCAAGCTGTAGGAATACTACAACACCTAATTGCATCTTGAATACCAACGAACCTGCGCTCTTTTGTCACTGATTTGTACCGTATAACATATCCACAAACTGCCCTAAGAACTTCCCCCCGGGGGGGGGAATCCTGCTGCCAATTTTGAAGTGGCATTCACTTTTGTGATGGGGAGACGAAGGAAGTCTTATGTCAGACAGGAAACCTTAACCCATCACATAAAAACTAGTGGAATGCAACATCCTTCATTTGATTGTTTCGCTCACAATATTCTTCTTATTCTCTGGTGTTTTATGTGCGTGATCGAACGACCATAAGTTGCAGTGCCGTCCCGATCTCCCAATTGGACCATGAACTCTCTCTCTAATCCCCTCTTAATTAATGTACAACCCACATCAATCACCCTTCGATTCTTGTCCGCTAGAGCTTCATAGATGCTTCATACGGCACTGTGTGTTCATATCCTCCGTCCACCCTCAGCCCACCTTGCAGGAATTAGATTACACACACACACACAAATATTATATTCGCTTGTGCAAACCAGTACTTCCCAGTACATTATAACATGTTCAAATGTTTCATTAAAATTTGTTACACATACGCCAGACTCTCACAAATACAGTGAGTTATTTGACTTTATACTGACACTACAGGTGTGGATGCAAGAATGATTGCAAGGGAAACCAGCTCCATCTAAGGGTGTATCACACTACTTGTTTTTGAGCATGCCTGAGCGCGTTTTGACCCCCCAAACCTGGGTCGTTGACTAGTGTGACTTTTTACTCTTTTTCCCCCCCTTTTGCTTCCGTAGGCTGTTTAGCCGTCGTGGCTCGATTGGAAGAGGTGGGCCAGAGCACGGTTCAGTTGGGCTCGGGCACAGTACGCATGTAGTGTGAACGCTAACCACGCCGGATCACGGAACAGCTACAGGTGTGCGCTACTGTCCTCATTACAACCGCAAACATATTCTATTACTACTACACTACACTTTTCAATTAATTTAATTAAATCAAGTATATTTAGGTTTATAACTGGTCTGGTTCTCACCTTATTGATGAACAGGAATTGTAGTTTGTGAGTAAAGCTGCAAGTTCTTTAATTAACGTCAGCTGCCTCTGTAATAATTCTCTGATACATACAAGTGAAAATAGCCATTTATAGCCAATGCCAATAGCACGGCATAAATTTATTACGCAGAATATTAGCAAAAGTGGTTTTCTCCATTATCACGTGCTGACGTAAATGTGCTCTGGCCCGGAATGTTTAGTGCAAGTGTGAGTGCAGGCCAGCAGGAGATGGGGAGGGGGGGACACTGTGCTTGTCACCTAAAACAACTGTAAACTATTTGGAACATTATGTTACACAGCAACAGCCTTTTAGGGGCCTAAAAATGCAGAAGTTTGAAGACGGGTTTCAAAGTGCACGTTTTTGAAAAACGATACCATTATGTCCTGTTTGTAAACTACAAAAACACAAATTTGTGAATACGGTGACGTCATGTGCATGCATATTACGTGTTCTGGCTACAGGCTTGCGGGAGTAGTACTGGCCTGGCATGCAGTCTTTTTCGCGGATCTGTGGACAGATATCATTTTGACAATGGTTTTGTCCATACACAAACCTTTTCAAAAACGCAAAGGAAAAACTTTTCTGTTTTTAATTAATTGTTGTTGCGTAAATGTACCCTTAGATAAAGCAGTTTTTGGGTCATTTATTAGAGTCATCTCCTGTGAGTGTACATGATTTTAAATATACTTTTATAATTCATTACTACTGTAGCCTTCATCAGGTTTTTTTTAATGGAAAACAAAGATAGTTGTAGTGTTTTTTCCTGCTCTGTAGCTTTGAGTGTTGCAGTATGATGTATTTTTAATCCTGACAAAAACTCAACTTTGGTTAGACTTTGAACGCAAAACTTGCAATGTTACTTCTCTTTGAAAAATATCAGCTATTTTTTTTTAAATTATACGGCTGATTTGGTGAGGGAAGTCTGCCAGGATTTTAAAGGAGCAAAAGATTTCTCTGGAGAGAATCTTTAAAACTCAGCATTCTGTATTTTTCCATCAAGCTGTCAAAGTAGTTTTGTGATATCATGCTCTTAACGTACCATCTCCAAGTTCAGGAGGCTCCTGAGGTTTGGAGTTCCGATTCACTATTGTTGTCGATGTCCCCTTAACCACATACTCATCTGTCTTTATTCTGCTTCTGGGATTTCACTTTTCCTTTCAGCGAAGATCTGTCAGGATTCAGGGAGAGAGACTGTGTGGGATCCTGGGTAATTTTGAAATTAAAATTTCTAACGTGTGTGCACAGTAAGGCACTGGAGATGCTATTTTTTTACGGCAGAAAGAATGACGGAATCTGGAGATGTGTTTAATTTGATTCATACCTTTATTTGAAGGAAAAATGGCCAATTGCTAGTTGGAATCGATCACGGAATTGCTTTAAAGTGTCCGTTCCTATTCCTTTTCTGACAAGTTGATGCACTTGGCCAGAGAGGCAGCAATCTTTTTGATAACAGCCAAAAGGACCAGCCTGAACTGTGTTTGAGGACACAGATTCTCGGTTCTGACAGCATCTGTAAAATCAAATCCATACATCATGGCAGCTCTTGTCACAGACTTGCTCGTCTGCCACCCGTGAGTGGCTGAAGGAAGCTCGGAATATAAATTCCCAGCCCTCCCTGCGACACGGCTTCGTATTAAAATTGCATGATGGTAGCATGATGGAACCGCAAGGGTCTGTCCCTTCGGAGACATCTAATAATGTCACCCTGCAACATTTATCACATCACGACAAGTCTGTTCATTAAATCTGCCATGTGATGTCTCCGCTGTCTCCGTCTCTCCCTCCCTTTTCCTCTCTCGTTGTTACCCCAGGTGGGACGCAGGATTACTAGAATTGCTAAAAACAGCCCAGGCCCGGCACAGTGTGGCCTGGATCTGTGCTCGCTCTTTGAAGGCTGAGCTGAGGGAAGCGGCCGTATCAAACATAATGAGGCCTGAGTTATGTAGGCCACTCACCGTTTTTATGTCATTTTTAATTGCTGTTGCAGGCATGGCTTCTCCCCAGATTCCCTGGGCGGACGACCTCATATGGCAAAGGACAATTAAAGGCTATTTTGTCAGAATTTACGTCTTCATCGGCCGTTAGACAAGCCAAAGATATGTCATGATTGTATTTTTCAAGTGGGGAATCTAATTGGTCCATTATGCTCTGACAGGAGACATTTGTACGAGCTGATGTGCTTTTACCACTCCCGAAAACGCTACTTTGTTAAAAGGATTTTTTTATTTTTAAATGGGTGTTTTTGTCACTAATGTTATGTGTCGTAACAAAACATTTTTTTGTGTTTATATGTGGCCAAATTAACTGGAATTTAATTTAGGCAAATAGAAAAATTCTCACACAAGGACATAAAGATATTTTATCTGTGATTTACTCAACATAATGGCAGCAAATAATAAATGAAATGAATAACCTCATAAAGCCTAGCATATAAAAAAAAATTTGAAAGCATGCTGCATCTTATTTTACTCCTATTTTAACGTGATTTTTCCAAAAAGAAATGAGAATCAAGTAAATCTAAGTTGCTTCATTCCAGTAAGTGCTCATCTTGAAATATTACTAACAATATAAAATGTATGATTACTTTATAAAAATCATTAAGGATATTACAGAAAAAAGACACGTGTACAACAACGTGAAGACTTCTACTGGCCAAAAAAAGTTCAGTTAAGCAACAGAAGGGATGTAGCAGATTGTGTACAACAGGTTTTTCAGTAGTTTTGATCATTGAAATTTGAAATTTGCATATTAAATCTGACACAGTAGTTTTTTAGGGATAAATATAATTTGGTTTTTAGATTTCATTGCTCATTCTGTTTAAGGTAAAACCTATACTTACACCGAAATGAAAAATGTGACATTTCTTAATATAGAAGTTTTGCAAGTTCACTTTCTCCTCTTCCTGTCACACTTTTTAAGCCTCTGTATCTTCCTGCTCCACCTGCCCTTGTTTTTTCAATCTAATCGCTAATGAGCAGTAATACCCAATGCAACTGTTTGCCGGTCGATGTCTCTCATCACAATGGTAATCAGTTTTTACAGCACTCATCGGCCGAGTGGTTTCAGCTCGCGACTACCAGGAGTCTAATCAGTTGTAATCAGAAATGGCGTGCTGATAATGACCACAGTACGATCAATGTCCTCCAGTAGCGAGAACAGATCATTAGGGGAACATAACCGTTAACTTTGACAACATTAAAAATTGATAATTTCATTTGCACCTTGTGAAAAATTGGGAGAGCAATATCCATGTCTGCAGGGCCACTTGTCATCATAATCTCATTTGAATAAACAGCACCAGGTAAGGTGAAGGCATCAGAGTGCAGACGACCGCTGCCAGCACTCTCCAAAGTGTGTTAGGATACAAAATCACTGCGTAAAATGTGATTACGCTTTAATCGCCGGCATGTCTGGTGTATTTTTAAACCGTACCGCTGAGGTTGGACAGTCCCTTTCGTGTGCTTAAGTACCCAGCTGAAGTTGGCCCGCATGGCAGGGACTAAATGTTCACTCAGTGTGTGAGATGGGCAGGAAGGATGGAGGTCTACTCCTGCTGTTTGATGAATGGCTGTGGAATCAATGTGGATGGGTTGTGACTGTAGGGATTGATACTTTTATCAATGCCCTTTTCCTTACCAGCAGATACATCAGCTGGCTTTAAGCATTGATAGAGAGGCAGACAGCATCTTTGTGTGTGTTTGTATTTGTGACTGTCAAGCTGTGTTTGACCATATCCATATTTGACATTTCAGATGTAAGCGTCTCTTACCTTACAGTATCTGTCTGTGTGTGTACAAAATGTTTCATGTTTCTTCATGAGTCTTGAATATTATGTTCTTAAGACAGTGAGCACACAGTGTTCTTCTCACTTTAGGCATACAGTATAGCACATGCAGTTTTAGACAGAATGACAGTGATCATGATGCTAGACGTATCTCTAGTGGTACAAAAAGGAATCTATGTCGGAGCCACGGCCTTGTGGTTGGATTTTAAGATTCCTTAAGCCACAGTGTTCATGCAGTTTTAAATCTGGCCCATGGCATTTTGTGAACCTGTTTTCCTCACTTCTCCTCATCATTTGCTGCCCATTTGGCTTATTTTCAGTTCATGAGTTGGAGACGATCTGTCTATCTGTCTGTCTGGTTAACATTCAGAACTTTCTCATTATTTCAGCTAACATACATCTTATTTATTTATTTCATTTTTTTGGGTGGTATTTCAAGCATTAATTATTAATATCATCTATGTTTCAGGACAGGCCCCATATGTTGTTTATGGGTTATTCTTACTGAATACAAAAATGAAATGTATTACTAAAAACTAGGCCTACAATTACAGCAGTTATAGGAATTTCAAATGTAATAGTTTTTTTCTGCTTCCTCAAGCTCAAATTTGAATTACAAATCTGAATCTTGTTTTACGTCCTAAATTAAATTCTGAATGATGCTCTCTGTGCTAATATTGTCAAAATGGCATTAGTTAATCCACATTCATATAAGCCATTAAAAATGTCTTAAACGTGATTTATACATATTCATATTTATGAACTACTTAATCTTGGTTAATGATTTTAATGAGTTATTTTAAAGTGCTACTGTGAGAAATCCAAGCAGATTTTTTTCAATTTTTTTCTGCTAGGCCTAGAACAATGCATGCAGCTCTGCACTTTCCTTCCCTTCTGTGTGAGTTTCCGTCAACGTCCATCTCAGCTCATCTCCTCAGGAATAATGTGATTCTGCCGCACTTTGTTAGAATCAAACTCGTCTGTCTGATAAGCATCCAGCTAAATGCCAAACGCTAGAATCCCTATGAAACAAAACAATTAAGCCCATATTCGTTATGAAGCTCCATCTCAATAAGTGCCTGTCTATGTGATTATGAATTTGCTATTATGAATAAAAGGCCTATGCTATGTATGTATATTTATCAAGTGGTAAATGTCACTGTAGACATGCTAGACAGACTAGAATCTGATTATGACTTAGGCATTAATGGAAGGCGGAAACATAGCGAACTGCAAATGTGGTTTTCAAGAAAAGTCAACATGAAATCAAAATTTATGCTATTTATTTTCTTAGTGCATGTTCCTGGTCCTATTATGAATGATTCATCAGTGAATGTTATTTGTCTTTTGTGCATTCATTTGTATGCTTTGCACAAACATAAGGCATTCATAGAGGGTAAATGGGTCAGAAGTATTACATCTTGTCCTTCCTGATGAAATGTTCTTAAACCCTAAACCCCATTAGACCAAAAATCCTCATTACTTTACCATCCAAAACCCTTTTTAAATACACAACTTGCCCTATGTGGTACATCAATGAGAAGTCGATTTTCAGAGGGGTGCGATTTGAAAGAAGAAAATCTGGCAGGTGTGGGTGTGTGATATATTTTGTCCATTTCTGTCAGGTATTATGGAGCATTAAACACATTAAGGTCTGGTAACCTTGAGCAGAATGCTGAGTTAAGGAACTGTGCCTGAAGCCATCCCTCTTCACCAGCCCAAGTGATGGAGCAGAGGCTGCTTCATTAGCCCCCATCTCAGTCCCCCTGACAGCTTTACACACACACTCACACATATATCTTAGCGTATGTGCATACACATCCTCCTAAAATATATATTGCGCTGAAGTGTCATCGGTCCTGAACGGAGTAGATTATCTCCAGAAAAATTCATAGCTGCCCTATTAACACTTTAGAGTGAGTAAAAATGTGCCATCTACTCTGCAAGTGACACAACGATTCCATTATAATCAACAAATCTATGAACGCTCTTTCAGCACAGACGGCTTTGTTCACTTGCAACGAAGAGCTGGTATAAAACTCCCACTGTTACTCAGACACAAACAGACTTCTGTGATAGAAAGGGATTACTGATATCAATAATTCACGGTAATCCTGCCCATGCGAAATGAAATACGGAGGTCTGGATTAGCCAAATCCTGGTCTGTTTTGAGGAGGGTTTGACCATTATTGTCTTGGCCTGCCCTGCTCATGAGAGGTAACAACTACATCTGCCATTCTGTTTGATATACAAAGAGAAATATATTTATACGGTGACATATGAATGGAAATATGAATATCCCGGTGCCAAGTACAGGGTAAGCAGTTCTGTGAAATTAATGATGCGCCACAGATCTGTTGTGCGCGCAGGTTCATATTTCATCCAGTCTGTGCTGATATTCTCTCGAGCACTTGAGCTACATTTTTCAGGATACAAAACCTTGCTAACACCACAAAGAGCTTGACGGGAAAAAACAGCAACTGTAATTTTATGAAATATGATTTCATATTCCGGCAGTTGGAATGTCACTACATCTACTGGATGCTGGATTTTTCGCCTGTAGGTGGAAAGACAACAAACAACAACAGCATCAGCAGCAACGACAGCATTGCCCTTCAGACTAGAGCCGCCCACTATTTATTAGAGAGCGAACATGCACCAACAAATGACTGTGGGGATGTTTACAATTCCTCTAACAAAACCAGAAGAAAGACTGATCCGCAGTCTGCCCCGCACACTCTCCTCTCTCCATTAATGATTGCTCAGGTAGAGGGAGGGAAAGAGTGATGGATGCCGGCCGATGGCGTCTCTCCCCTCTCCTCTGTGATGGAATGGGAAAAGTCAGTGTTTGCCTGTGGATTGAGCTGCGGGTGATTAAATAGTCCAGTTAGTCCACAAAGTCGTTAAAAACATTAAGTGCTGGGTAATTAATCAGAGGCGCCGGGCAAATGAGTAATTGATTTGCCATTAAAAAAAGCCTTTCTTGCTCTTGGTCCACCCAGAGCGCCGTTATTTTTTTGGTGAGCCCAGCCTCTTTTGATACGGCATTCTCATTCCACATCAATTAAGGCATCTCTCATCAAGGAAAATTCCTCCTTCTTCCCTTGTCTGTGTTCGTGCTGCTGTGATCGCGCTCGTGCTTACATGTCCTCAGCTGTCCACTCTCGCGGTGCCCCCGCTGTTGTAAGCCCACCTTCTACATTTTATTGTTAGACTTTTGACCCCCCACGTCTCAGTTGGTCTTAGAGTACTCCTAGTTTTTTTTTTAGTTTTGCTCACTTTTCTTTTGCTATACATCTCCTGTCCCCTTCAAGCTGTTCCTGCCAGACTGCCTGCACACGTTCGCTCTCTAGCGCGCCCCCGCATGTCGGTTCGGGACTTATTGAGTACCTCTCCCGCCCTGTCTCGCCTCTCGTTTCTCTCGCCGCCGGCGTCCGCTTAGTATCTGTTATGTTTGAGTATCTATGCAAGGTCTCATGCGTCGACACCAGCCCTGATGAGAAGTAGACATTCTAGGGAGATCAAAGACTATGTGCTAGTGACGTACTGATCAAGTACTATATTTGCCTGTTGCTATCAAGCCGTGACTTACACAGAGAGTGATTATGTTTGCACTGCGGGGGGTAAGATGTGTCTATTGTTGTTACTCTGCTGTGCAGTTAAATTGATAGCAATTCGACGTATAGTTAATCGTGGGTCTTAGAGAGCGTGTGGTACGACGAAAATGGTTTAATTAGAGATAGAGTGTGATCATTTGATAGTCGCCTGTACCCACGGAAAAGTGATATGTGTGTGAGGTACATACAGCAGAATTTCATGGTTCCATTATACTAGCCATAGTCCTTCCGGGTCCTGAAGCAGCCAAAACAGCCCCCCAGTACCATCACTTCACTCCCACGCACATTAGCTTTTTTACTGTTGGTATGATTTTCTTTTTCTGAAATGCAGTTGGGACCTATTTACACCGCCGTTAAGGGACCCACCCCTTTTTTCCCCATACACATTTCCAAGCTTTTGCTTCGTCACTACAGAGTCCTCTTTTTCCCACCCACAGTCTCGGGGTCCCCCAAGCGTTCTTTTTTTTTTGTTCTGTAATACTGTAATGTTGGTGGTTTTTTTAGTTTAGTCAGCAGTGAAAAGTATTTTTAAATCTATGCTCACGCCCCGTAGCACCTGTAGATCGCAATGCTGGCCAATATATCCATGACATGATTATTGAATGTCACTGCTTTGCGATGTGATAACTGTTAGTAAATGGTGTGTCACAGTCTCGACTCGCCAAATCCCGACCCTGCATGAGATGACCATGTGGTTTAGCAACGCTCTCGTGTGGTAGAGTGAGTAGGAGTTTGACCGTGTGACCCCTGAGTATCTGCCACTGAGAATTGCAGAGACCGCAACTAAAATGTCACCAGATTTCCCTGCGTTTATACACTCATATGTCTGTGTTGATTGATCTCGTACGCGAAACCATATCGTATTGTTAGCTGCGCTGAGTTCGCTTTGCTCTTTTGGTACACGTTAATTTTACAGCCCGCTTCGGTACTCTGGTACTCTAAGCCTAACATGCTCATCTCTTTATGAGCTTTGCATTCTGCCTCGCTCGATTGCGGTGAGGAACACCCATTCCTCGAGACCATAGTTTGCTGCACGTCTTGAACCTATACTGATGAATGGCCTCCACTATAAATGCTCTTGTCGTCGAACAGCACACTTCCATCAGCCCCCCCCCCCCCCCAAACTGTCCTCTGGATCAACTCGTCTCAGTGTGTTGAGCTCTCACGACAAGAGATTGCCCACCCGCACATCCATGTCCAGACGCATGAGGCTTCTGTCTACCTTCCCTGACGTCCGATTCCTCCCTCTATTTCTTTCCTCTTTGTTGCATGAGCAACCTATTCTCTCGCTTCTCCATTGACGGAGGTTATTTCAGGACGGTCAGTGTTGTATTTTATATACGCTGTCCGCAGATGTTTTCCCGGCTGTCACGTTACCATATTGGGATGAGCTTAGTTTAACTTCTGTCCTCCCCCCTGTAAACGTACCAAATGTCCCTCATGTCTGCATGGGATGCCATGGTCTCTGATGCTCGCGCCTCCCTGAGGTTTACGACCTGTTGTCGATAAACACAATGCCAGGTCCATTTACCCCCATGCGAGCCCTTGTCTTTAAGTCTGCTTTTGATGCGCCCTGGACTTTGGATTCCACCACCCTGTCTCGTGTATCTAATACAGTTTAACCAGCATGCTTCAGCCCCCATTGTGTGTCGATTTTTGGATCGTCTGGCTTGGCGGATATTCCGGGGTGCAGTATTGATTCTAGCAAATCCTCCAGACAATATCAAATACGTCGCCTCGTAACGGCCAACCAAATTGGTCTTATGCATGATCCTCTTGACTCGATTTGCTTATTACACTTGTGCGCGCACCGCACGGTGTCTCGCCCCTCGCAAATCATACATTTTGAGTTCGCCACCGTAGAGGACATCCTGTGAGATCCACCTATTATCGTGGCTGCCAGGTGGCTTGGCGCCACGCATGTATTCTCCCCCCCATGCCCCTTACATACTGCCGCCCTCCCCGGCGATGGGTCGCAGACAACAGCCTTGTATTATCAACCACTAATCATACTTCCTTGACTCCTTCTATAGAGTTTCCTTTTTCGCGGTTTGAACCCATTTCTCTATTGCTACTGTGATGTAAGTATAGGTAACATGTTGTTGATCCCTCGTTATAGGCTAGTTTACCCCCAAAGATTACTGGTTATGTACTGGCTTGTATGTCACAATATTCGCTACTCGAGCTAAATGCCTTTTCGAAACGGCTTGATGAGTCCAGTCTGTGCACAGGTATTGTGCTAGCACTTAGTAACGCGTCGTTCCTGACCGCTCTCGACAAGCGGGTTAAATGACATAGTGTTATGTAGAATAGGAGCATCGAGACGGTAGCGCGGTCTTACAGGACCAAGAGCGCGCCGCGCACAGCCCGCCCAATCAGAGCTGAAGTTTACTCTTAAGTTTGTGAGCTGACCACGTCTGTCACCGTCTCACACAATCTCAGAGTTTTTTGGTATGCTTTTCACTGTAGTAGTGAAGCGTGTTTAGTTTTAGGCCTATTTTTAGTTTTGGCTTACACTCTATATCTGAATAGAGTGCAGCATCCTTTCGCTACCGCCGCTCCAGTCCTATTCCTTTGATTTCCTGCGCCCCATTAAAACTTCCTATGGAATGATAGCATTAACAATTTATCATACGCTTTGTCCCGTATGTCGTATTCCACCGCCTCCCACCGCCTTGCACCTATGTAACATATTATATGCCAACACTAACATACTTTTCAACAGCACTATATAATCAAAATGCCCGTTGCCCTACAGTACGAATGTCGAAATGTTAACAAGAGAATTCCTGATATACAGTGCGTGTGATAAAAGTATGGACCTATCATTCCCTGATTCTCTTTTTTTTGCATGTTTGTTCCACACTGGGAATGTTTCAGATCATCAAACTATTTTAAATATTAGTCAAAGATAACACAACTGAACACATGAAGTTTTTAAATGAAGGTTTTTATATTAAGGGAAAACAAAATCCCAAACTACATAGCCCTGTGTGAAGCGCAGATTTACTTTTTCACAAGGCGTTTGCCCCCCGTTAAAATCTGTGGCCTTTATCACACCTCATGAGTTCAATTTCTATAGCCACACCAGGCCTGATTAGCTCAATCCGTTCGCCACAAAGACCAAGAAATCTCTTAAAATAGGGACGCCCCTGACCAAGCTGACATAGCTATTGGAGAACCAAGACTCCTCAACAGCATAACGCATTCGCAGCCTGCGATCCAAGAATTCACGCATAAACAACATGGAGGAAGAAAGTTATATTGACGATCCTGCTCATGTTTCTGGAAAAGGTGTTATAAAGCCATTTCTAAGCTTTGGGACTCCAGTAGAATCCACAGTGAGCAGCCATTATTCAAAACAAAATGGCAAAACAAGAAACAGTGGAGAACTTCCCTCGGAGGTGGTACGTCGACTAAATTGCCCACCAGAGCACAGCGACTATCGCCACTCATCCAAGTTATGGTCACAAAAGACCCACATAAAAAAACATTCCAAAGCACCAACTGCATCGGGCTACGGTCAGCTCACGTTATAGGCCATTGTTTGTTCAGGACTCCACCATATTGGGAAGGGATCTGGGCAAAATAATGGTCTGATGCAGGGTTCCCAGAAGAACTACCGCTGCACTGGAGGCCAAACAACATTAAAGGCTCGTCTCAGTTTTGCCAGAGAACATCTTGATGATCCACAAGACTTTTGGGAAAATACTCTGTGGAATGACGAGACAAAAGTTGAACTTTTTGGAAGGTGTGTGTCAGCCATCTTTCTGGTGTATCCAGATAAACTGCATCTTCAGAAAAAAGACCACATCATACCCACAGTACAAACTTGGTGGTGGGAGTAGAGTAGGCTGTGATGGTTGGAGGCTGTTTTGCGCCTTCGGAGCCTGGAGACTTGTCTTGTCATAAATGGAAGACAGTGAATCTGCGTTTACCAAAAACACCGGAAAGGAGATATCCAGCCATCTGTTGGTGACTCAAGCTGAAGCGAACTTGGTTCTGCAAGCAGGACAAGGACCCAAAACACACAGCAGTCCACCTGATTGAAGGGCTGAAGAAAAACCATCAATAAACTACATTGAGGGCTAGTCAATAGTTGTTTTTTTCCTCTTACTGACTGATTATCCTATTGAGATGCTCGTCGGCCTGACCTTTCATGCTACCAAAGAACTTCGTCCACGAGTGCGCTTTGCTTATAACAATTCTGCATAGATGAGTGGACCTAAATTCCTCCACAGCGCTGTAACAGAATCATTGCAAGTTACGCCCCCCCAACGCTTGATTGCCGTTGTTGTGATTAAGGGTGGCCCAACCAGTTATAGGCCCTTAGGTTGGCCATAGACACTTTTTTACCGGGCCATGTAGTTTGGATTTTGTTTCCGTTATAATAAAAACCGTTCATTAAAACTGGCATGTTGTGTTTAAGCTGAGCTGTATCTAGCTCTACGTTAATATGTAAATTTGTTTGATGAGCGAAACATTCAAAGTGTGAAGAACTATGCAAGAATAAGAAAATTAGGAGAGGGGGGCTCAACACATTTTTCACACAACATGTCTAGGACTGTGAGAGCTTGGATGTGTTGATAGGCAGCAATATACTCATCTATGTTCAATCAATCATTCGAATCGATATGGATGTAGTCATTTGTGACCAAAAATGCAAATTTTTCTTCAGCTTTTTGTTCAAAAGTTGCGTTTTTTTATGAACTTACCTCCACTCAAGTGTTGATTGAAAAAACTATGTCGTGAAGGAGATGAAATAAAGAAAAAATTTGTTTGCTTAATAAGTGGAGCTCTCTATTCTTTCCTTTCAAATTTTCAGAATATTCAACAAAAAGTAATTCTGGGTCATGAAAGTTTCCGTGAAATGATAATAAAAACACACAATAACTGAGACATTTCTATGAACCCAAGTGATAACTTGGGTGGACATCATTAAAACAAATACATAATGTGAATGAATGTTCTTTATAACATTCTAAAGAACATTTGTTCATAATATTGAAAGACCTTTCCAGACAGGTTTCTGAGAATTGATCCCTGTTCGCGGGTGTCTAAAGATTGAGACCATGAAAAGCGGAGTAGGCCTCTGGTTTATGGACTTAACTGCGTAACACAATCAGACTTTGAACAGAAACCGAATAGATGGTAATGTGGAGGCGAGACTCAGCAAGTCATCTGTCGGGCAGTGGGAGATTGTGTTCCCCTCCACTGAGTCCTCTCTCCCCTGCCGCCCTCATTTCCTGCTGTTAGCGCACTCATCAACATTACTGCTCAAAATCCTTAAACACTCCAACAGACCCACGTCGCCGGCCGGATCTTTTCTTTGGCTTGACTTTGGAGTCTGTGGGCAGGCCGTTATTTCAGCAATATATCAGTTTGTGCTTCCACACACACGTCCGCTTGACATTTGTCTTATTTCCCTTAAGGATGTGGTTGGTGGCTGTTTGGTTGGGCCTCTGTGACAGAACTCAGGCGGAGGCAGATAGAATGACAGTGTGTGTTGATAAATTGTACACACAGTGATACGTCTACAAATGCCTGTGACATGTAACATCATTATGGTGCTGCTGAGCTGAGCCAGGCATGTCCATCACCTGGAGAGATGCTGAGCGGTGAAATAGCGCCACCTAGTGAATAACGTTATTTGAAGTCTTATATTTCAACCTCTAATTTCTAAAGCCCTAATAAGGATCTGTAGTTCCCAGCAAAACCTGTATTTAACTGCCTAATATTTCTGGTATGCAACGCTCATAGGCCTGATTGAGTTGTAGTCTTATGTAAATGTCAGTCTAATTTGTGGCATACATAATTATGTAAATCAGATGAGCATGCAGTCTCTAGGGGAAGTGCATGAACATCTGGAGCTCTTGGCATAATAACACGTTTTGGCAAGTGTTTGTTGCACTGCACCTGCATATAGATTATGAATACACAAAACTGCTGTAAAGTGACTTAAAGCATTATATCCTTCTCTACAGTTTCTAACTGTAAACATGTTTTTTGTTAAATTTATGGGACGCACTGGTTGTACCAAAATATTATATAAAAATATATTTCATTTTTCTTATAGATGTGCTGTGTCTACTGTTACTCTACAATATATATTTCTTTGATCATGAGCCTCTAATTTAGCTTAGATTAATTCTATAAATATGTCTGATATGACATCTGCGACCATGCTTACTGTGGAATTCATAATTTAAACTAGAGAGGAATCATAATTTATGGGGAGAGTGAATTTTTTACGAGAGGCGGACTTTGTCTCTAATTGAAGTCAGGATCGTGTGAGTCCCGTAAGAGTGGGTATCTAAGAGCCCAAGCAATCACCGTAGTGATAATGAGAGTTTCAGCAGTTTGGTTAAATATGGCCCAAATCCAAAAGCGTGCGTGTGTGGGGGTGTGGGTGTGTGTGTGGGTGGTGTGTGTGTGTTTGTGTGTGTTGTGTGTTTGTGTGTGTTCTGTGTTTAAAGCAGAGAATCACCACACCTGGGGCATGTATAACTGACTACAGCAGTGGAAATTTGATGGATGATGTTCTACATCATGGTGTCATGCGTCAATTGTGACATCCCTCAGTAGCTAGGGAGAGAGTTGATGTCCTTTCCCGGTTTATGTCACTATGATACGACTCATTCATAGATACTTAGCAGCTCACTTCAATTATTTCACCAAGAATTGTGTTTACTAAGGTGTCTCTGTTTATGACAAACAGTGTTGCGATTGGGACGCACAAACACAGCTGACGGATGCACTTTGTTTAACACACACGGCATGAAATTAGAATGTTCACCAGCTGTGATGTACAAATAACTCACAGCTGAGTTGTAATGAAAAGACTAAGCATTTAAAATGACCTTACACTCTAAACGTACAGGGTGGCAGAAAAACTACACCACACATTTGGCTAACCTCCTGGTCCAGGGTTTCCTCATTACAGGTATTTATCCAACTATGTAGTGTTTACCTTGATTTTGTGTCTTTTGTTGCTTTAAGGCTCCAGTGCTGCGTTGGTGATATATGACGAAAGTATTAAATTTCTGTAATGATTTAGTCGGAACCGCTGTAATAATACACTCTATATTCGTGGGTATGTAGATATACTGACTGAACTTCCACATTATGGTCGGTTCTAATTCTTCACCAGAAAATTGTTCCTGTCAGCACCAAATCTAATCCCATTTTATTTTTATTTTTTTCATCTGAAACCAGCCTTTATGATAAACAGGGCCATCATCAAAAGCCCGGGACAACATTGTGATCTGGGCCTGTCCCAGTCGTTGCTTATCTGGTATTTAATAATGTTCTAAAAACATTAGCAAAAAAACATTATTTATACATCATTAATGAAACATTTTTTTTTTCTCAAAATAAGTTGGGTGTAGTATGGTTATTCGAACATTTTTTAAAGTAAGAATGAAACATTCAAAACAAATTACCATGAAAAATTATAAAATGTTATGTTCCCTTAACATTTGCATAACCAAGGAAAAATAAATTTCAATGATCTTAATTACAATGATCAGAGAATATTCAGAAATAAAGTTTTTATAACTTAAGAACATTAGCAAAAAAGTTAAACATATTGTTAGCTTGGTCCATTATCACATTTAATGGATAATAAATTCACAAGTTCAAGGGAAAAAACTATTAATATAATTATACATCGGAAGTATCGATATATCAAGATCGATCCACCCGTCCCTAGTCGATTCTTGTCGGCAGCCGAATGAAAACAAGACTTATGCTGAGTGTAAAGAATCGCAAAGCAGCCCTGATAAGGCATTTTATTTACACTACGCACCAAAGCCTGAAACTTTAACACTATTCTCATACTGTCTTGAAAGCACTGCTGTTTCCTTCCGGAAATTCATTTCTGGTCCTAACTAAAAATCAATCATCAATCAGTCAATCAGCCAACGAGTCAAATAATTAATCCATTAATCAATCAAATATCCACTCGCCCCTCACCGCCTGCTATGTCATCCAAGCGCAAAGCCTCAGTGTGAAGGATGGAGAAAGAAGGAGAGAGTGTGTGGAAGCTGAGGGTCAGGTGTAGTAGGCCTGTTTGCAGCAACTGATACATTACACATCCAACAAGAGCTCTTTGATAAGCGCAGGAGCTCAGCTTACCGGATGGAGAAAATCCTGTGTCAGTCACATTCAATTGTATATGCATCCCTTATCATACCCGGCACTTCAGCTGAAACGATGTGTGACGGGGACGGAGCAGAATAACTTTCACACGCATCACCATGTAGTGTATACGTATACTGTATCTGCCTGACCTGATGCTGTAATCTAGAGGAGATACACTTCCTTGAGACTCTGTTTGTGGAGCCAGAGCCTGGCTGTGGTAATAGTGAGCCTGGGTACACCAGCAGTCCAGAGTTCTCTCCCACACAAGTGAGGATCACTGCACAAGGGAACCTGAAAGGTCTGTGGAGCAAAGTGCTTTGGCAAGACAGCTGCCAAATACAGGGCCTCTTTGCCATCTACTCCGCACAGATCTGGCTTTGTGTGAGAGGTACCAGCTTGTGCCCTCAGGGGACTCGAACCGACAGCCCCATGGGTGGTCTGAAGAGAACTAGCCTATATACTAGGAGTGGGAATTTACGTTTTCAGAACAGAATGCTTGTTTTGAGCACCGCTGTGTTAGCAGTGAAAGCGTAAGCATAGTTAGATGGTTTGTCAGTGCCTCTTTTCCACTCTGTCATCTGTCACTCCATCACTCACTTTTCATTCTCACTTTTTGGAAGTCATGAACATTAGCATCACAGTGACATTCCACTACATACTCAAATTATCTAGAATTGTAGGCATTATGCATACAATTAAATATTAACATACTTTAGAAATAATTTAAATGTGCAATATTTACTTTGATTCTTTTTTATTTTCTTCACATATCTAATGTTTCATCTCAAGCATGCTCTTCACTAGTTGGAAATGATGCCTGAGGGACAGTGCAAGGATTTGTGTGCCTGTAGAAACCTCCAGTAAAAATTTAGCACATCAAGAAGAAAAGAAGTGTGTGTGTGCTTTATTTGAAGAGTACAAAAATACCTTGATCACTATACATCTCTTTTTCTGCTCTACTTTAATATTTCATCCTCCAGACATAATAGTAGCTGTCTGATGTCCTGAGGATCCATCATGTGTGGGTGTTCATTTTGCTTCTCTGTAATTCACTGCAGGCTTCCTTCACCTCTGCTGTCAGTCACCACGCTGAATCCAGTGTCCCTCTTTGAGACTGTAATCAAAGTTACCATCATCATGACACTATTCTCTATCCCTCTTTCCCAATTATAACACGCATTTATAATTTCGACATACATACAATGTCTGTATACGGTGACAGTTATGTTGTCAACATACGTTCACACAGCAGAAGAACAGGGCCTACGGTTTTCAGTCCTTTTTTAGATAAAAACCGTTACCTTCACTCACAGAATATGGGCGTAAAACACTGATGTGAATCATTGTAAAGATTCCACTAAGAGAAATAATCACTTACAACGTATAAAACATTCCACGTAAGCACCACAACAACACAGTAACGATACTGAAATACTGTGTCATTTATACAGTCTATAACTGCGACGCGAGATTAGCCTACGTCATTCGCGTTTGTCTGAAACGAGGGAGCGCAAGTCCGCAGTTTGATACGAGAGTTTTCCAAAGAGTAATTGAATTTAGTATTAAATAACAATGAATTAGTTGCAATTAGACTTTCTGGATATACGGTTATTGTAGGCAGCTAAAGCTAAACTGAGAGTGAGTCATTTCCACTAGAAAAGATCCGATATGAATTCCATTTAGAAATTTTTGACTGGTTCAACCGATTCAAATGAGTAATCGGACTTGTTCTGATTGTAAACAGACGACCAACTGTACAGTACACACGTCTTTGTTTCTAACGCTATCTTTAAACTAAAATAGATATGTTACTGAAAATCTACATGATTTAAATAATACAAAAATTCTTCTCATTACTGCATACGAGTAGGCCTATGTGCCGTTGAAAGGCTCAAAATGCTTCCAAGCTCTTGGGACACATTCATCTTTCTGTTTTGGAGTGTAGGAACATTTGACAAAAGAAATGAATCAAACAGTGAAAGTCTACTGTTATAGATCTCTAGAGGTTTAGCTAATTTAGTTCTGGCCCATGGCCTCTCAGTTTGAGTGTGAGAGTGAACGCTGCCATTGAGCGTGTCCTGACTGATCATAACCACTCTCTGTATCCAGATTGTGTCCATTTGACCCCGTCAGACCCCCTCTCTCTCAGGAGTGCCCCCACCTACCGGGATAAGCCTATGAAACGTGATCGAAGGAATTGTGAGGAGCAGAGATGTGAGGTTTACCTAAGACCCCGCCTTGCTCATGCAGGGAAAGATTATCCTGAAGGAATGAGTGAAGCTGCCCCCATCCTAATCCTTTACCTGAGCAGGTGGCAGATTATTCTCTAGAACAAGTCTGCTATGCAATAGACTAGAGAATCACTGAAGTGTTTCTTGTGTTTATGTATTAGAGATTAACAAAATTATTAACAAAGATATACTGCTTGTAAATGACCTCCATTATGACTGGCTAACATTTTCGCATGTAAAATGAGTAACAAAGCCTCTGCCAAGTTCATGAAAAATTTGACATTCAAATGTTAAATTCATATGCTCTGATAGTTCTTATGTAAATATGATGCACTTTCTATGAATATAATACACTAAAGTGCATAGAACTACTCTTTTATTACAAAAGAGCAAGGAAAATCCATATGCATATGCATTCATATAATCCATTTAATCATCATAGTTATACCTTTGCTCTGGCATTTTAAGCCCTGTTCACACTGACAGCAATTAAATTGATTAATATAACTGCTGTTGGCTGTAGACCTCACTTGACTGTATTGCTGTTTGTGCTCCCATTGGTAGTTGGCATGTTACATCGCTGTTCAGTTGCATAAAGTAAAGCATGCTCAATTCTGCCAGATATGGTCACTAAACAAGATGTCCCTTGTTCTTCCTTCACAACAAGGCATGAAGTCGCTTTCCAAAACCTTTACCTTCTCTGTTGGAATGAGCTGCCAACCTCTTCCCAAACTGCTGAAACCAGCAGCTGAAGACAACTTTTCTGCCAGAACCACTCCACATCCCAATGCACTTGCCAAAACGAAAACAAAAACTTTTGCATTTCTCCTCGGTTTTAGCTTGTTTTCTAAAATTATAATAAATGTGGAATTGTATACTGTGATTATTAGCTCTGTGATGTATTGCTAATGCTCTTCTATTGTAAGTCGCTTTGGATAAAAGTATCTACTAAATGCATAAATGCAAAATCTACAGCAACTTTCTTCGAAGACAAAAGACTTCACAATTGCAACAGAATCATTGTCCATGTAAACGCCCCTTTAGGCTTCCCTGCGTCATTGACAATAAGCAATGCAAGTTTTGACACAAGTATTAAATGTCTGCCGTGATTTATAGGGGATGTGTACTCGCAGAATGCCGCATACAAATGGATTAAAAGGCTTCAGACTTCATTAACTTGTGTCTGTGTTAATGACGTACGCTGCAGTCACAGCGGTGGTGATGACTGGCTCATCTTGCACTGCTGCTGGTGAGTGTCGTCTACATCTCAGATTAATGAAGCCTGTGTTCATAAACAGACACACTCAATGTGCGAGCTGTAGGACCATCTGGTACCATTAAAACTTTCTTCTTGAAACATAAAAATACTTTTCCTGTCTCTACAGTTTCATTGGCCGATAAATGTTTTCTTTGTTTGACATGCAGTGTGGCAATTCAAACAGTTCACTGAAAATGTCCACCTGGACATTTTTACTGATGGCTTAATCGGAGGCTTCTTAAGCAACAGAATGTACTGCCGCAGAGCCTGAGAGAGCCAAGATAATTAAACTTGTATTCAAGATAAATATATTATGAGACATTCACTGAAAACACAGAGATAGTCAATAATTAGATATGTGAGCGTACAAAATTCCGACAAACATTTTCAAGGACATTGGCACAAAATCCTCAATTAACCTGCAATCTCAATTACTAATGTTCATTAGCAATGTCATAGACAGCTCATTATGAATTCATGCGAGACGATATTGTCATTAATAATACATTAGCATTCACACACTAGTGTATACGCCTCAGCATTTATGTAGACTATTGAATAAGTTCATTGGAGTCATTGGTGTTGATGTTGGCTTAAATGTAAAAATGAGGATTGCAAATGTTTGTCAACATAGATTTTTATTAATAAGAGAAGGTTCTGTAAATCTAAGAGTGACAAGACTATTTACACTGAAGTTCAAGTTGGTAATTTGTTATCCTGAAGGGTCAGAAAACAGCACCTTTAAAGCACCTATTACGTAACAACCAACCATAAGTCTGTCCGCCTTTAAACATTTTATGTCCTATTGTGTGTTGCTTTGTTTATCTTTATATATTTTTTACTTATTTCAGTCTCCTCATTTTTAATTCCTTGATATCTGCACACCACTAGTTACACAAAGAATGACATTTTCAAGTTAAAAGCTTTGATCAAACTTAAGTCAGAAACATACTATGTGCAAGTACGCAAACTCAGATGCAAATGAATATGTACACTGCAAAAAAATATATATATATTATTTTTGTCTTGTTTTTCAGCACAAATATTTAAACTTTCCTAAATCCATTATATTTTTTGGGCTGATTGGCTGATATTTTTCTTGTTTTAAGATTAAACACACCTAATTTTGATAATTGTTCCAGAAAACAAGACTTAATACCTTAAGTAATTTTCCTTCTCAAGTAAATGATTTGGGAATCTTTAGATATTTTTATGGAAAAAGGACAAAAATACTAAGAAATGTATTTTTTGTAGTGTTTCTAAATGTGGTTTCTTGCATTGTGGCTGTAATAATTCTCAGTATCCAAAGGGACGATTGCTAACTTTCAGTGTCTGTGCCATTAAAACAAATGTAATATTATTCAGGTATGTAACATTAGTTGATCTGAGAGAAAAAAAGTTGCTGTAGAAGACAAAATATGTGTTGCTACAGCACGCAATTTTTTTTTTAGCTGTTTAACTATTGTTTAAGCATTTGCGTTCATGTACTTGCATAAAGTATGCTTTGGCCCTGAATGCAGAATGTGCATTCTGTACTCAAAAACCTTTGCATCCCTCGGTTGGTTTGTCATGAATGTACTTGGATTTACTAAGGCAGAATTCCTTCATGAATTGTGGTGTGTTCCCCTGCAGTCCTTTTCTGCATAGAAGTTTAGATCTTTTTGTGTTTATTTTTGTATTTTTCACATGGCAGGAATTTAGCTTTAGCGGCAAAGACTCAAAGAGGTGTAATATCAAGTAAATGTGATATATGAAGCCATACAAACACAGTGAGAACAGAACAGTAATAGCAGTACTACAAAGAACAGGCGAGAGCTGGCGTTCAGCCCATATACAAGAATAACACACTTTACACAGAGTGCTTTAGAGTTAGTGTGAGAAGGATGGAGGGGAGATCTATAGTTTCCTCTTTCCTCATCAGATCAACACAAACCTGTAGTGTAAGAGAGAGGGGAAAGATGTGAATTCATGGGTGCAATGCAGAGGGTTTTATCACATTCTCTGCAATATGGACAACTTAATCACATAATGAACAACATTTTAAAAGAATAAACTAAAGTAACATGCAAGCACTGTCTTTGTTCGCCATTTTGAAGAACTGCACATGACACACTACCGTTCAAAAGTTTGGGGTCGTTGGATTTTTTTCAAAAGAAGTCTCTTATGCTCATCAAGACTACATTTATTTGATCAAAAATACAGTAAAAACAGTAATATTGTGAAATATTATTATAATTTAAAGTAACTGTTTTCCAATTCAATATATTTTAAAATGTAATTTATTCCTGTGATGCAAAGCTGAATTTCAGCATCATTACTCCAGTTTTCAGTGTCACATGATCCTTTAGAAATCATTAATATTTTTAAGGAAGCCGAGATACATTTTCCAGAATTCTTTGACTAATAGAAAGCTCAAAAAACACTAAAACAGCATATATTTCATTTAGAAATATTTTGTAACAATGTAAACGTTTTTACTATCACTTTTGATAAATTTAATGCATCCCTGCTGAATAATAGTATTGTTCTTTCAAAAATAAATGAATTTGAGTGGTAGTGTTTCTGTATCTGTAATGTTTCTTTCCTTGTATACTGTTTCCAATAAAGAAAATAATTTAAAACAGGCAGAATAATTGAAAGTTTTAGTCATTAATTTGTATAAATCCATAGAAAATAATATAAGAAAAAATCACGGTGCACTGGTGCATAAGATGCCTTGTAAATATGCTTTCAGAACTCAAAACCTCAAAAAAGATCATTTAAACCTTTTGTAAGACATTTACATTCGTCTTAAAGGAGCAGTAACAAAATAAAATGGTTATTGTACAGTACATTATTTGGATTGTGCCCTTAATGGCCTTAATGATGCACATTCACTAATGTTATAAGTAGACACTTTACAAAAACATTAAATTATAAAAATTCTGATATGAACAATATAAACCCCTAAATAAACATTTACAATATTGATGTTTGCATAATACAATAACTGCATAACAGCTCTGCTCCACTGTACCTTCACACTCAAAAGCCTTCAGTATGGTGGTGTAACTGGGCCCCAACCAGGAAGTGTAGGTCCCCATAACACGCAGCAGCTTTTTGGTGGAATCGCTGAACAGCACATCAGGTTGCCCATAATTCACCGAGCTGAACAGAGAGAATCCTTCAGTGGCATTAGCAAATGCATTCTAGAAGACGGAAACGAGTAAAACAAAATAAGAAAAAGAGAAAATGCAATCAAACTGAATTTCTGGAATACTCAAACAAGGAAAAGGGCTGAGGGTGGGTGTTAGTTTGAAATATGTATATGCATATTTTGTTTCATTTGTAAATATTGGATCTTCTTGACAATCTTTGCTCATATCTTGCACCGTGCTTTGCTCAGTAGTGTATGTGTGCTAGTCCTGCTTTCATAACAGAGCTCACTGTAGTGTCATCCTCCCCTAATGACACACTGTAATGTGAGACAGTGTCTTGTGGAAATCAATGATCACCACAGGGCTCAGGCTGGATGTATTGAACGCATAAGTCAGCCTGATGTAATCTGTATAATACTCGAGACCTTCAGAGATACCACTGTTAATATAGGTTTTGGCAGGGTTTGTTTAATCATACCGTTGACCGCTAATGTGCAGGAACAACACTTCCAATGAGAATTTCATGCTCAGTATTGAACAAAATGGATTTCAGCTTTTTCTTTTTACTGTTTTTATATTATTTCACAGATAATGTGATTCAAAAATGTGAATCAAACCTGATATTGTGTGTGTGTGTGTGTGTGTTGTGTGTGTGTGTGTGTGTGTGTGTGTGTGTGTGTGTTGTGTATGCGTTGTTGTGACAATGAGAATACATTTGTATAATGACAAAGTTTGACATAGGTATTACAAGGAGAATGTGACTTTTCAGGACATTACCCCATGTCCCCACTTTTCAAAACGCTTATAAATCACACAGAATGGAGTGTATTGAAAAGTCTCCTGTAAGGGGTAGGTTTAGGGTAGGGTTGGTAAAGGGCAATAGAATATACGGTCTGTACCATATATTCCATATACATCAAAACCATTACGCCTATGGGATGTCCCCACTTTTCACAAATGTAAACCTGGTGTGTGTGTTGTGTGTGTGTGTGTGTGTGTGTGTGTGTGTGTGTTGTGTGTGTGTGTGTGTGTGTGTTGTGTTGATGCGCGAAGTACAATATGGTCCAAAAGCCTGAGACTACTAGTTATAATGCTTCGGTCTGACATTTTTCTGATTTAATAGCATCATGAGTCAATGTTTTATAAAAAAAAATTATAATTGTGCCTAAAAATAGTGCAGAGTTATACATTAATTTCACATTAGGGGTGTAACAATACACTCATGTCACGACTCTGTTCGATACACAATACCAATCTCACAATAAAATATTATTATACAGTGCTCTCATTATCTCACAAAACAAAGCCAGAATGGTACAGTTTTTTTTATTATTATTATTACGTCTAAGACATGAAGAGTTAGCAAAAAGCACTGTTCATTAACCAGAATATAAATACTTATAATTCTGCTTAGCTGAAAAAACAGAATTGTTATATATGTTTGCACTCTGTTCCTGACCATATATTTTAAAGGTTTTAAATATTGTATTTCGTTAAATAACGTTCATTTATGAATAATAATTAATAAACATGAAAGCTCAAATGTGTGAGCTTTCTCTGGTTTGTCTTATTTGATGTGTTCTTTGCATGCGCATTTACCATTGTTTTTTCTAAAAGCCTAAATTATATGTAAACTTTCATTTTGGGAGAAATATACACAATACATATTATCACTATCCACAATACATATTGTTGCATGTTTGTATCATGATATATTGTGACACAATGTATTGTTGCACCCCTGTTTCACATAATACCTTTCATTTACTTTTTTTCCCTAGGTTTAAGTGCAAAAAATCCTGGATTTTCTGACTGTTCTCAGATTTTGGGCTCCAATGTGTGACTGTGTGGCCGTTTCTTCTGACCTGCACACGTTCCAAGAACTTGTAAACGCGGCATTTGTCCTCCAAACGCACTACTACAGCATTGGTTGGCACCACAGCCAGGTGGCAGCTCTCGTGTTGGAACAGGTTAGCTTCTCTCCCGTCAGTACACAAGAGTTTCAAGTCTTCCAGCTCCAGGTCCAGCGCCCAGGACTCCTGGTTCTTGCCTTACATGAATAATAAGCCAGACAAAGGTTTTTTACAGGCAGCGACAACTTCTAAAACAGAAGGCATGATGCAACATTTGTCTGATGAAACTTTTAAACATAAAATTACAGCTTGCAAGTCATGCAGGCTTTTATAAAACAAAAAATATCTCTATTAAACTAGCATCTGTGATCCCTGAACTTGGCTAACAGGGTGTACTGAGACTAAACAAGGGTTTCACAGATCCCAGCAGGCACACAAAGAGATGCATTGTTGTGAAATGCTGCCCCCCTGTGTCTGTCAGCCAGTGAAACATGATACAGATCATGAAGTGAAGGCTACAATTGTCCTCCTTCAGTCCCTTAAAAAAAATTCCATTTAATAAGAAACCAACTTGAAATTCTTACTGCATCTGGACATTTTTTGCTCTCCTGTTTAACTAGCTCTTCTTACACCTTGCACTACTTACCCTGCATGTTGTCGAAGACTGTAGTGTGCTTAACAAAAGCAACATCCCCGAGATTCTCAGCCACACACCTGTATGTTTTAAATAATAATATATAATAATACACATAAAATATATACACTACCATTGAAAAGTTTGGGATTAGTAGGTTTGTTTTTAATATATGTACACTTTTATTGCGAAGGAGGCATTAAATGAATCAAAAGTGACAGTAAAGACATTTAGAGCAGCCCAACCATTTTCAACTAATAATAATAAGTTTCTTAAACCCTAAATCAACATATTAGGATGATTTCTGAAGGATCTTGTAACACAGAAGACTGGGGTAATGGCTGCTGAAAAAGGAGCTTTGCCCTTACAGAAAAAAAGGAACATTTAAAATATATTGAAACCGAAAACAGTTATTTTAAACTGTAATAATATTTCACAATGCTACTGTTTTTGATTAAATTAATGGAGCCTTGGTAAATGTTCTTTCAAAAACTTTTCAATAAATCATACTCACCCCAAACTTTTAAATAGCAATGTATTATTGTACATATATACAAAGATTTGTTTTTGGGCCCAAATCCATTAAGCAATCCAATATTCTCGCTACACAAAGCACATTCATATTTTGAAAAATGATTCCACTAAAACGTATGCATTCTCTCACATCTCATCATCATACAGCACCTAAGAGCTCCAGCCTCCCCGAAGTGCCGTTCCCGAGGGTTGTTGGCGCAGATGTGGTGGTCGTTCTCGTCCCCAATGCAGGCCTCACACAGGTTCCTTGGGTTGTTTCCTTTGGGATCATGTTCTGGGTCCTTCACTCCTGGGACACAGCTGTAGCCAAAGAAATCTCCTACCGCTGGAAACAATAGGGAGATGGATATAGCTTTTTAAAGGGCTGCCAAAAGGTGCAATTACATTCTCAATTTGCATCTGAACCATTTTGAACCACTTACATTAAAAAAATGAAAGCATTACTGAGTTAAACCAGATGTCAAAGGCTTTGTAATCTATCAAATAATATCAGTAACTATTAGACATGAGCCACATAATGCAGTGATCTCACCATGGGGAAAGTTGCACTGCTCATCCACGCTGATCTGTGATGTGTTGACCAAGAAGCCGATGGGGACGGTCCAGCCCACTGTAGTCCGCATCCCTGGGTGACAAGAACTGCGTTCATGCATCTCCAGCAGTGACAGATCGCTGGATGATGTCCGTGCCAGTGCAACCACGTAATAATTAATGCCATCTGTGTCAGACACAAAACATCGGTAAAGACACGTGGACACACATTGATGTCAGATTATCAGATCTCTGATCTCTGGTGTTTCAATTGTTTTAATAGTTTAAACATACTCACCCACACCGTTATAAGACTCTCCCACAGCCACATCTAAACCATAGCAAAACCCAGCTGTATAGATCTCATCAGCATACATAGTAGAGGCATCTGCAGTGCCATTCTGTTTACATCACAGACAAATTATACTAAACCATATACTGAGAAATTTCCATCATTTTTGATATAATGGAAAAGCGAAACATATCAAGCCTTTTGTAAGATTGAATAATCAGTTGAGAAGTTGAGTGAGTGCAAGAAAAGCAAAGGAGGAGCAAAAATTAGGACAATTGTATTGCTCAATCTGAAATCTATGAGCCTTGTAATATCACTGTAATTTTCATGCACCATATCTGATTTTATTTGCGTCTTGGGAAGCAATTGTCAACAACCTTTATTTGCTTCATGCAGTCAGTGGGACTTTGGCCCCTCACACACAGAAGTTGTCCGCGGATGTTCCTGGCAGTGGCGTTCCCAGCTAGATCCAAACACTTTTGCTCTTCGGCATCAGATACTGTGCACCACCTGACTGCAAAGAAAATTCCATTTTAATTCAAAATGTATATACTTTTCCAAAGAGTGACAATCATCAAATACATTTCAGGATAAGTATTTCTTAACTGCAGCAAGATACCAGTCAAAACGTTTTCTCACATTTCATGGATTTCTATCTATTTTTTCACATTTTAGAATAATAGTAAAGTAAAGTGATGACCAAAACTTTTGATACAAACCAAAATTATTGAATGAGTTGAATGTTCTGGATCTCCATCCATCAATCACATCAATCAATCAAAATCAAATTAAATTAAATAATAAAATTAAATTAAATTTCTAAATGAAACAAAATAAACTGATTAAAAATAAAAGTTAAATTATAAATGGATTAAACATCCTAATACCCATAAAATAATACTGAATGAAAATCCATAGGTAGGCACAATTTATATTTGCCTACAAAAATACTGCCAAGCATTTAAACATAAACTTTTAGATTCAAATATGAGAAACACAAATTCAGTGAAGTTTGTTTAAATGTTTTCCTTAAAATTATTGCTATATAAAGCTCCCCTAGTTCATTCAGATCTCAAACGAATCAAGTGTAAAAAGCCAATCCAAAAAAGAACATTTCATTTTATATCATAGTATTTATAGTATATAATTTATATCATAGTATGTCATAGTAAGCCCAAAAAGCTAAAGCATATAAATATAGTACTTACTAATGTTGTTTTCGGTGGACATAGAAACCAGAACAAGTATGAGCAGAATCACAGCAAGGTGTCCTCCTGGATGATCCATGCTGACTTTGAACACTAACCTTCCAAATGGGCTCAGACTCACAGGGGTGGTGTGGGAAGTAAAGTTAAAAAAAAAGAAAAAGTCAGAAAAAAAGGCTCGGGGCTCATATTGCTCCCTTTTTAGGGTACCCAGAAGTCTCGGAAACCAAGAAGGGAGGGAAAAACTTTCCATTAGGTCTTTACCGAAGTTTCCCTGTCTTTTTTTCAGATCTAACGTTGTTAGGTTATTTTCCACTTATCCGATCACGATGGGCATCTAGTGTTTCTTTTCCTTATCCAATGGGACCTCATGGCATGCAAGCTTTTGCACACTTCACTGCACCTGGCACCGGACAGGTCAGATCATTTCTGAGGTTATAATTAAGTAAGATACAAGAGCTTTTTGTGGACAGCCACTAAAGCCCCTCAAGATTAAATCAAAGGTCCGAAACAAGCCAAGTTTGATTGGAGATATGGATGAAGGGGCAACAGGAGATTATTTTGTGCCACTATGCAATTGAGGAAGCACATAGGTCACTTGATACCTACTCTGCATCCTAATTCTCATGTCACCTTCCCTATAATGAATGCTTTATTAAAGGAGACACGAGTCAACTATGAGATAGGAGACAGCATTTCAGAGCCAAAAACAAACCTATAAAGGTACACATACATTGACGTCTACATTTGGCCAAAACAATAAAAAAATCCTTGTTAATAAATGCAAGAAACAATCAAATTTTAAAAATCATATGCAAATTCTTAGACACAATGTTCTTTTTTCAAAGCGGTTAACAGATTGATGTCAATAGCTTAAAAATGGTAACTGGTTCAATATTTTATCAGTAAATCTGACTCTAACTTAGCCTGAATGCTATATGCAATAACTAGATATATTCCTCTGTTTTTCATGTTGTTGCAAGCAAAGGAAAAAAGCAAGAGTACATTTCCCCCAGAGGTGCAATGGTGTTCTGCACGACATTGACCTCAGTGCCATAAATGCCCCCAAAAATTACACTGCATTGATTATACATGAAAAATATATGATATTGAGTGGAACGGAATTGTGGCTAGTCACTTGAGGGCCGTCAGACGCCTTATCTCCCTGCCCTTCGGTGCCCTTGACTCCCTATCCTTTTTTCCCCATATAGAAAAAGACATGGCCATTAATCAACAAGCTATTTTAGAACAAAAAACTGTCAGGCCACTGGCTCCTCATGCAAGGACATTTTGCTTTCTTTAAGCAGCTATGTGTGTCTCTCTAATAGTTTGTAAATAGTAATATAAATGATCATACACTTTCAGGTAACTTGATACAGTACAGAACTGATGAGCATAACCTACAATTGTAAACTTGGAGTTGTTGTAAGACCAGATTTTATATAAGATTTCTAAAATTTGATGCTATCGGGTGTGTGTTAGGGTTGGCTGTAGCAGCTTTGTATCGATCAGCATCTTTATTTTGCTATAATATGGATCTTTGAGATTTCCCTTAAAGGAACAGTTCACCAGAAAATGAAAATTTGCTTTTTAATTTATCCACCCTTATGTTTCCTCATTACAGATTTGGAGAAATTTAGTATCACGTCATTTGCTCACCAATGGATCCTCTGCAGTGAATGGGTGCCGCCAGAATGAACGCCCAAAACAACTGATAAAAACATCAAAATAATCCACAAGTAATTCACAAATTTCCATTCCATCAATTAACCTCTTGTCATAAAAACTGTCTACATTTTTTTTTTTTTATTTAAATACATCATTAAGGCATTTTAACTTTAAGCAATTGCTTCTAGACAAAATAAAGTCCATAATATGTAATAACGCAGTTCCGATTAAGAAACAAATTCATATACGTCTTGAAATCCTGTGGGCTGGTACATTTTTTTGCCAGTTTTCATTTTTGGGTAAATTCCTTTAATACCATCTCATGTTTCCTTTAATACCATCTCATCACTAAAACAAATTGCTAATATTAATTGCTTAATATTTTAATATAATAGATCGCATTCGCCACTATAGCTCACAGTAAATTCGACAAAATTCTTTTAAATAAAAATGATCTTTCTTATTTATAAACAAACAAAAAATAAGCACTCTATCAGTGATATAGGCTACTAAACTTGTACAATTGTTTGTAGGCTAACAAAAGTCCTTGATTCATGAGGTTGAGCGGAAAAAAAAGTTCTGCTCAAACGCTGACAGAAATGTGTCGTTACAAAATAAAGTTAGGCTATTTTATGTATTCAGGCACTCACATTCGGCGGACTACGGTATCCCACAATGCTCTCGCGCGTCCCTTGTTTATGGTGTCGTCACGGCGCAGTCTTTTCAGTCTCTCTGGGTGGAGGCAGACAGTCTGTCAGCGCCTGAAGCACGACTTCGAAGAAAACAGTAAAAACACGGAACATGAACACAAACATGAATCTACATCGCAGCTAAAGGTAAAAGTGATCTTTAATGTCACTTTGATTTGTTGAAAATAAATGCGGTGAGTAAATAATGGTCGTTGTTAGCAGTTAGCACAGCTTCTTCAAACGGGCCGATTATTAGATACATAGTTATAATGCAGACTTTATTATGATATGACGACAGCTTCAGTTTTTGCGTGGTAATTGATATTTTTGTTGTTGTTTTGTGTTGCCCGTGCTTGGATATCTGATTATATTGTAGGGACTTGTATCCGTTAAAGCAGATCATCTGTAGTGTTATTGTTATTGTCACCCACCTTCCTTCTTGAGTACAAGAGCCTTGTGTAAATAATCTGCTGGATAAACCTTTCTGTTATAAGCTCTGTGTGTAATTGATTGCATGTCAGTCATTTGATTGTTTTGTTGCCTGTAAGACTCTTAGATCGCAACAGGCTCTCAATAAAGGCTCTCTCAGATATTTCCTGAAAAGGTTCTCATGGTCACTAAAAACTATATTAGAAATATCAGTTAAAGTTAAAACGGTGACTTCCAGGTCTGGCAAAAAAATTTGTTTTTTTTGCTATTCTAGACTATTTTGCTGGCTAGAAAATGTTAACTTGTGTGTACACATTTATATAAACACTATATGTAATATGATCCAGATTGCAAAATCTGAGAATCCAGTTGAGTCAATGGGAAAGCTTTTGGAAAAATGTAAAAAGTAGAAATGTTACTATTTAAAGTGGACATTCCAGAATCATCACTATTTCAAGTTCTTTCATATCCATTGAAGCACAATTGGCTGCTGTCTATAAAGCGCAAGGCAAGTTTATTTATATTGGACATTTCGTACACACTGGTAATTCAAAGTGCTTTACATAAAAGGAATTACAATAATAATAAAAAAATAAACACACATTAAAGGAACTTACTTAAAAATTGTTTTAAAATGAATTTAAAACAGTTAAAGGTAGAAAATGATTATACATAAAATACAGTGCAATCAGTTCGGACGTAGCTCAAAAGAAGAAAAGATCATTCATAATTATTTGTAATTTAATTATTTTTATAATAATAAAATGACAGTTCCGAATATATTTACTCCAATTGAAATGCTAATGATATCATTTTGAATTAAAAAAAAAACTCCATTAATTCAGAGAAATGCAAAATAGGAGTATTTTTGGGATCTATGCATTTCGAAAAAAAAAACTTCTGTTAATATGGGGAGCAGTAAAAGGGAATCAAGCCGTAAGTCAGTTCCAGCTCTCTGACTATCAGTGTGCAGAGACTTCCAGGCGCCCCTCTTATCCTGTCACTCACTCCGTCCTGAAGAAATGACCATGAGAAAGGCACTGCTGTGGAAAAAGTTTAACATGCTGCTTTGGTTTCAATATTCTTTTTAGGATCCAATGGGAAGACAGAGTCTGGCTGTGCGCATACTGAAAGGCAGTGCTGAGAGTCACCTGAGGAGTTGTACAAGTAAGACTCTCCATGTCTTGGAGATTTTTTTTTTAGTTGTCAGGATTAAAGAGGCATTGAATAAAATGACGCTACACCATTTAAAAATCAGTTTTCAAGGACTCGTAGTCTAATTAGTCATGATGTCCTTGTGAATAGTGCCCTTGAATATTACACCGTAATGGTAAGTCCTACACCCCCAAAATGCTTGTTCCTTTCTGCCTCTCCTAAAGTGCTCCTCCACTGTCTTTGATGTCGCTCCATAATGGGCATCTCTCGCTCCTCGGTTGCCATGGAGACGGCCCCCTGTCTGACACACACACACACTGTGTGTGTGGAAATATTTGTGGCAGGAGAGAGAGAGGCAGAGCACAGCTGCACTCTCAAAAAATGTAATTAAGTCATCGTCTTTGCGGCTCTGTTCTCTTATTGGTAATTGATTCTGGCCCACTGTTCTGTAGAACTTTTAAACTAAGCAGGTGATTTGTGGCGTTTCTTGGTTTAAATGTGCATTTGTAACACCTCGCACCTTTCCTTTCAGTGCAGTGAACCAAATGGGGCATTGCAGTACTCGAATCATCGTCCTATTCCTGCTTCAATTCTTACGGACATCAGCTAAAGGTAAAGAGCTGGCAAAAATAATTCCTTTTTTTTCCTTAATTTTTTATTACATTTCATGTTACTATTATATAGTTTAATTATTGTTATTATCATGAATAATAAATTATAATTAATTAGTTATTTGTATTAGTTTATTTTGTGATGTGGGTAGTAATCTTTTAAAAATATATATACTTCAACAAGGGTAAATTAAATTGATCACAAGTAATAGTAAACAATCTTTTGAACTTTACATTAATCAGAGTCATTTTCAGTTCTTTTTTTCAGTTGTAATATTAAATCTTTATTCAAATCAGCATATTAGAATGATTTCTGAAGGACCATGTGACTGAAAACTGGAGTAATGGCTGCTGAACATTCAGCTTTGCTATCACAGGAATAAATTACATTTTAAAATATATTGTAAAAATACTAAATTACTATTACTATTTACTATAGTGGCATTAACTAATAAGTCAGAGTCAAAATGTCCAGCCATAACGCAGTAGGTTTGGTGTAACTAGTCGTAGTTGTGCTTTCATTAGGTGTCAGTGTCCTCTCTCCTCAGGCTCTGTTAGCGTGTCTCACGGAGAGCATAAAACATGAATGCTAAGTTAATTGATCTGTGTCACTGATGCTCTCTGGCCTTTATTCTGTGTAGTCAATTTGTAAAGTCGACAGAGTTCGGTGTCACAGGAAATTAAGGCAGAGAGAAGGGAAGAAAACAGTCTCAGTTATCAGGCAGAAAGAGTCTCGTCTGTGAGGTCTGGCGTCATGCTGCTCTTCTTAATTAATTTCATTGTTCCCCGAGTTTTTGCAGCTGTTGACAACTGACGAATGGCTGCAGACTGGGTTCCTTTTTTCTTCATTTATGATTTAACTCCCTGACTTTCTGTTTTCTGTCTCTCTCCAGATGTCTCCATTGACTGCATGTGTGTCGGTAGTGACTGTAATGAGCAGCAGTGCACCGGAAACCAGTGTTACACCTCCGTTATCATTAGCAGCGATGTGACGACGTTTCAAACGTGGCTGCCTTATCGGGCCGGAGAGCAAGCGCATGACCTGCTCCGCAACACCCTCAGCTAGTCATGTCGTAGAATGCTGCTCTCAACACATGTGCAACGCCAATGTCTCCAAAGAGACCCTTCTTCGACTACTGCTAACAAGTAAGTCAATTCATTCTTTATAAATTCAAGACGTTAAACAATTAAATACATTTCAGCAACATGTTTAAATGTACTTAATTTCTTTATTATATAAAAAAAATATATCATTAAACTGTTATGTGTTCCAAAAATTGACATCCAAAAGTGAGCCCAGTTATTATATATTGAATACATTCTAGCAAAAACAATTAAAAATATATCTTTTTTTTTTTCATTATATTATGTCATTAGGCCAGCTTTGAGCCTTGGTGAATATGTTTCTCTGTGTTCGTTTGCTCTGAAAAGGTCCAGAAGGAGAGGCGGCTGTGCATTACCGTGTGGAGATACTGGTTCTCTTTGTGTTGGGGCCATTTGTGGTTCTGGGTTTGCTGTCTGTGCTGGCTTTGCTGGTGTGCCGTAGACTCCATCACGGGCGTCTGGAAAGACTGCATGAGTTTGACACTGAGCAGGGGGCCATTGACGGGCTCATTGCATCTAATGTCGGAGACAGCACACTCGCGGTATTTCATTTCTATAGTTTACAAAAACTGTTCATATTTAGCAAATATCAGATCTTGTATAGAAAACGTTACAACTCTGGGCAATTTGGGCAAAGTGAATAATTGTAATGGGAAAGTTCACTTATTCATAAACGTTCACTAGCATTAAAAAGTTTGGTGTTGATTACAAAAAAAATCTTATGCTTTTGAAATGTCTCTGCTCATCGGGGTTACTCCTTTAAAACAGTAATATTGTGAAATATTACAATTACAAGGTGTTTTCTATTTTAAAAAAAAAAAAAAAGAAAAAAACACAAAAAAAAAAAAAAAAAAAAAAAAAAAAAAAAAAAACAAAAAAAAAAAAAAAAAAAAAAAAAAAACAAAAAAAAAAAAAAAAAAAAAAAAAACTTTAAAATGTAATTTATTCCTTTGATAGCCAAGCTTGATTTTCTACAGCCATTACTCCAGTCTTCGGTGTCACGTGATCCTTCAGAAATCATTCTAATATGCTTATTTGGTGCTCAAGAAACATTTTTTATTATCATCAATGTTGAAAACAATTGTACTGCTTAATATTTTGTGAAAACCATGATAGTGAAATTTTTTTTTTTTTGTAAGAGTGTAAAAGTATTCACTTTTGCTCAATTTAATGCATCATTGCTGAATAAAAGTATTAATTTCTTTCAAAAACAAAAAATCTTACTCCGCGTTTTGAACAGGGGTGTATGTTGCAGTGGTTTAGCTGAAGATATTCTATATTCAGTTTTTTAACAGTTAGATAAGGACTCATCAGTCTGGTGTTGTTTTCTAGGATCTGATGGATCACTCCTGCACATCAGGAAGTGGTTCAGGACTGCCCTTCCTGGTGCAGAGGACGGTTGCACGGCAGATCAGCCTGGTAGAGTGTGTCGGTAAGTCAAATCACAGGTGCATAAAAGACTTCTGAATCCGTGACACTACTATACGTTTTGTGGCTTCACAACATATTACACAATTATGTAATCTCTGTCTAGTGTGGATAATGATGTATGGGATATGATTTTTATGTGCTCTGTGTTCTCAGGTAAGGGACGGTATGGGGAAGTGTGGAGAGGTCAGTGGCAAGGAGAGAATGTAGCCGTGAAGATCTTCTCTTCCAGAGATGAGAAGTCATGGTTTAGAGAGACAGAAATATACAACACTGTTCTACTACGACATGAAAATATATTAGGTGAGGCGGACATCTGTTATCTCAAACAATAGCATATTTTCTTTAAGTAAAATAAATGCTGGAACAAAAAACTAGCTTGGTGCGTTGTGTAATGTTATTTTAAACTCTTTTTCTTTGCAGGATTCATGGCTTCTGATATGACCTCCCGAAACTCTAGCAC
Source organism: Sinocyclocheilus anophthalmus (assembly GCA_018155175.1). Lineage (NCBI taxonomy): Eukaryota > Metazoa > Chordata > Actinopteri > Cypriniformes > Cyprinidae > Sinocyclocheilus > Sinocyclocheilus anophthalmus. Next base: position 53,290 of record JADLZN010004022.1, on the reverse strand, counting down.
TCAGCTGTGGCTCATCACACACTACCATGAGAACGGCTCACTCTACGACTACCTGCAGCGTGTTGCTGTGGAGATGGCAGATGGACTGCACATGGCGGCGTCAGTAGCCAGCGGGCTGGTGCACTTGCACACGGAGATCTTTGGCACTGAGGGCAAACCGGCCATCGCTCACAGAGACCTGAAGAGCAAGAACATCCTGGTGAAGAAAGATCTGCAGTGCTGCATCGCTGACCTGGGTAATTTCTGACATGCTCTTTTTTTTTTTCATTTAACATTTTTTTTTAAATATAATAATTTATGCTTGTGTATGGAAGCCCATTTCTACCACTGAATAAAAATTAAAATAAAAAAGGGTAATTACGACTTTATATCTCACAATTCTGACTTTTTTCTCTGTATTGCAGGGGTACATCTCACAATTCTGACTTTTTTTCAGAATTGCATGATATAAACTCGCAATTGAAAAAAAATTCAGAATTGCATGTTTATATTGCACAATTCAGAGTTTTTTCTTGCAATTGCAAAATAAAGTCGCAATTCTATGAAATAAAGAATTGCAAAGTTTGTATCTCACAATTTTGACTTATACCACGCACTTACAGTTAATCGAAATTCTGACTTTATAACTCGTAATTGTGAGTTTGTATCATGCAATTCTGAGAAAAAAAGTCCGAATTACGTGATATAAACTCGCAATTGCGAGAAAAAAGAATTGTGAGATAAAAAGTTGCAATTACATTTATTTTTTTATTCAACGGTGGAAACAGGCTTCCATACCTTGCCATAAAATTGTGAAAATATTACATTTCTTTTATTATTTTTTTTTTTTAAGTTTCAATTAAATTTTTTTATTTTTTTTCATCAATGGTGGGAAACAGGCTAAAATAATTATATCCTTAAATATATACTTTTTTTTAAAAGACAGTCTGGTGATTTTACACTTCTACTCTTCATCTGTTTGTATCTCTTTGTAGGTCTGGCAGTAACACACACGCAGTCTGACAATCAGCTGGATGTGGGAAATAATCCTAAAGTGGGAACTAAGCGCTACATGGCACCAGAGGTTCTAGATGAGACCATTCAGACAGACTGTTTTGATGCCTATAAGAGGGTGGACATCTGGGCCTTTGGTCTGGTGCTGTGGGAGATCGCTCGCAGAACCATCAGTAACGGTCAGCTTACTGGACTCTGTTCAGAAATATTGAATTGTTTGCAGCATTTAAGGACAATATAGATCAGACTGTTCTCCAAATTAACATTCAGTGACTCATTGTTTTCATCCACTGTTATCCTATAGGAATTGTAGAAGAATACAAGCCGCCTTTCTACGACCTGGTGCCTAATGACCCCAGCTTTGACGACATGAGGAAAGTGGTTTGTGTGGAGCAACAAAGACCGTTCATTCCCAACCGCTGGTTTTCAGATCCTGTAAGTACTGATGAGACACTCTCTGTATCCCTGTAAACATTTGCATTTTTGTAATTCCAGTTCTATTGTCCCAAAATAAATGGGTTTTTTGAATGGGTTTTTGGTTAAATGCCTGAAATTAGGTTTTATGATGAACACAAGCTGAAGATATTTTCATGTTTTATTCTTACGACATAAAGTACATCAGTATTACCCCACCCGATTTGCTAAGCTTTTACACAATCTTGAAAAAGTTGCTAATAATAAGTGGCTAAACCACAGAGGTCATCAGGGACATTAAATGTCACCAAACCAAATTTAAAAAAAAATTGTTAAACTTGTCTACTCACTAGTCAGCTTTCACAGCCTCATTGTGTTTATAATCGCAATCTTGCAAACCATGCTAACTAAAACGTTACAACTGTAGAATTTAAATACTAAAAGAGTTGTCGAGGGCTGGTGGTGATGTTGAAGTAATGTGAGGGGGATGTCGTTTGTTTAGCTTTTTACTTCAAGCGATTTGTATTTAGGCTTCAAAATCCATTAAAGCTATTAATTTGTGAACAAAACGTGTCAAAACAATACACTTTTGTTGGTCACAGAGTTTATTTTCTGCAGTGATACAAAAGCCAATGGAAAAATCCTACTGGGTTTTTGTTAAGGGAACCTGTGTGATGCAGATTTCCAGATTGGCAAATAAAAATGCATTATCCCTGCAGCACTCTATAGCAGACGGTCTTTAGACTAAAAAAATTCTTATTCCCATATATAAATGTTAACAATTGTAGTTGACAGATCCTCACCATGATCTGAAAACAAACGTCTGTGTGTTTTTATGTGGTTACAGACCCTGTCTGCTCTGGTGAAGCTGATGAAAGAGTGCTGGTACCAGAACCCCTCGGCTCGACTCACTGCCCTGCGCATCAAAAAGACTCTGGATAAAATCCACAGCTCACTGGAGAAGGGCAAAACCGACTGCTGAGGAGAGAGAGCCGCAAAACTACTGACCGCTCATTATACAGACACTGTGTGTAACCAGAGTGTTGGATTCGAGCGCTGGCATCTGTCCCAACTCTAACATGCTGTTTATTCGCTTTGTTCTTCCTGTCCATTGACCTAAAAACTTTTTATAGAGAATTACGCTCTCTTTTATGGATCATTTTCCCCACTGAACCCAGTGGGACTCCCATTTCCCCTCCAGAAACAGCGTAATGGAGAAAAATACGGACACGGTCTGACTGGCCTTGAATTGAACCCTCCATCATAGAATTTTTGTTTTTAAAACCATTGGTGAACTTTTAAGATTTGTACTTTTCGGAAAAACGAAGAGGACAGATACACATGTCGAAATGCAATCAATACCCATAGTGTGTGTGTGTATGTGTGCGCATGATTCTTAATACAACCAGAAGAACTTTATAGCTGTAATGTCACTTGCTTTTAGAAATCAGATGTTTTTGAGCTTTTCAAAGATTCTTGTAGATAAATAGGCAAAAAGTAAGTCACCGTTTTTGAATTTGCGGGTGGGGCCTCTGAGTTCAGCTCAAGGCGCGTTTGAGCTAGCTAGAAGCTTACTCCCCAATCTACAGCGAGAGACATACAGACTAGTGATACTTTAATTGGATCTGTTTAGTTGATACAGAACACAGTACGCTCTCTAATAAAATCTGCGTGTGGATTCACCCAATGAAACTCAACCCCGGGGGGTCACAGTCATGTCATTCCAAACCTTAATAACTGTGGAACATAAAAAATAGTTTAAAGGGTCTGGATGCTACATGCACTTTTACAAATAGTTTGAACTGAGAGGTGTGTTGGCAGTGTGGTACACACCACCCAGAATGATAAATCCACCGGTGTTTTTTTTTTTTGTATCTGGTTAAATGTTTTCTCCTTTCTCAAATCAAGCCGATCTCAGGCCCCTCCCACGATAGTCTGATTGACAGTAGCGTTTCAGCACAGACTGGACTGGTGTCTTAGACCCGCCCTGAGTGAGCTGTCCTCAGTCCGCCATTGTTTCACTGCTGGAGCAGATGTAGACAAGAATGACTCCTAAGCGATTGAGGTGTTCTGTTGTTGGATGTAATAATGAACAAAACAGTTAGGCTGAACGAAATCGAAATGGAATCTGAGATCGCGATTCGACAGAAGCTGCGATTCTTTCAGTGAAGCACGGTTCTGTGATCAGCAGTAAATCTCTATCTAAAGGCCAGAGGGCGCTCTCGCTCTGAAACTCCAAAAATGCCTCTCAGAAGAAACCCAGAAAATGCCTATCTCTGCAGCTGAATAAACAGAAGATTTAACTGCTTTCATTGATTCAACTTGACTAATAAACACACGACTACGGCATTATACGGTTTATCTGAGTTCTTATTAAGTATATTTATAATGCAATGCCTTTTATCACTGCTTAAATACTATGAAATATGTTGCGTGCCGTATTCTGTGTAAGAAGCCACGTCATCTCACAGAAGGATTTATTTCAAACACTCGACTGTTGTTATGAAGTGAGTTTGGAGTAAAAGCATGTTATTAATTGTGGTATTTTCACGTGCTTTCAGATTGAGCAGCATTTACTTCACAGAGCCGTAGTTCACTGAGAAGCTACGCAAACAGCTGTCATTATCGCGAATGATTTCTTCGATTTCATAATCGCGCAATAAAATAGTCTGCGATATTTTTTTTTTTTTTTTTTTTTTGCTACTTGTCAGTGAACTACGGCTATGTGAAGTAAATTCTGCTCCATCTGAAAGCACATGATGATAATTTCCTGCTGATTACAGAACCAGCTTTTTAACAAATGTGCATGCGTCTATGTTCGCGCAAATAATTCATGATCCAGCCTCATCTACAGAAGGAGTATAATGTTTTGTAATGAATCTTTGCAAATCGCCTTTCCTAATAATGTGCTAATTAGCAAGTTTCACGATGAATGCGGCTAAAGTAAACAGTCTCTCTGAGAGCGGCTGTGTGAGCAGAGCTCATTAACATTTAAAGGGAAATGCTACAAAATGGCTTTATCTGAAAAGAGCTGTTTTTGACAGGGTAAAAAAAGGTTTTTACGCTACCATTGAGAAATGTTAACCAAACTAAGTTACAGACTTGTCGTTAAGACCCTAAAGAATCATATCAACTTGTGGAAAATGGGCATCACATGACCCCTTTAAAGAATGTTCACGCTGCTCTTTTTTCCATACATTGAGTGCATTTAGTGACCAGGGTTTGTCAAGCTCCCTGAAAGTGAAAGAAACTTAGGAAACATGGTCAAATGGGTTATGGAATGACATGAGGGTGAATTAATGATGACAGAACAATTTTTTTTGTGTGTGAACTTTATCTCTTTATCCCAGTCTGGTCAAACTCGTAGCAGCCCATGAGGGCTTCCTTTGACACAAGGCCTTTCTGACCGGTTGCCTCTATGCCTGCCTGACAAAAGCCATTGTAGCACATCGTAGTGCTTTTTTGTTGCTGTTTGTCTTTCTCTTTGCCCTCACCGGCATGCGTACTTGATGTTTCTTCACTGACAATCAGCCGCTGTCCAGTAGGGCCTGAATTATTTGCTAATGTTATGTACAAAACCCTACTTATGAGTGTTCAAGGTGACGTGTCAACACACTAACAGAGCTAGTTATAGTCATAAACAGACTCTGGTTTTGTGAATTTGCATATTTGTTTAACCTTACGCTTTTTGACACTTTTGTATCACATACGCCATAAACCGAGAGAATGCTGATCATTTTTAAATTTGAAACGGTTTTGACTATTTAAAAGTGCAACGTCACTCTAATATAGGATTTATGAGGTTTACAAAGGAAAACACTATTGCTATGTCCCAAGTCGAAATGGTTTGTGTACGTTGCTTTTGGTTTGGGTTGAGTTGTGTGGCGTTTTATTAAGAATTTGATGATGCTTTCATGACACTACATGAGGCGGCTGCATGCCGCTCAACACTGGTCACTTTTGCTCTCCCAAAAATTTATGAACGTTTACATATTTGTGTTCTACAGTTAGGAATTAGACTACAGGAATTGTTGCATTATGAACTGTGAATATGTTATAATGAAGAAACCATATGTATGATGTTACTGGAATATAAATGCAAGACACAGTTATGAGTTTTAAAAAAAATGCTCTTTTCATTTGTTACAACGGTGGAATGGTTTTTCTGTCACGTCCTTGTGCTTAACAAAAGGTTGCCCATGCTGTGATGATGCTTTAATTTTAGCCATAAATTTCAAGAATCGTGTTGCGGATTATCATGCATCTGTCTTGCGTTTTCCTGTACAGGGAGATGAGCTAAATGAAGCCTTAGGAAAAGGTTCCCCATTGTCTGAGTCTGCTGGGAAATGACCTTCTTATCTGTGGTGATGTTTACAGGAGGTCTGCAGCCGCTCTCTGATAACCAGTGCTTTTATAGCTGGTAGTACACCAGCTGAAGCTAATGAGAACGTGAATGCCAACCGATTTGCAGACGCAATATCAGTTGTAGACCGCTTTAGTAACTCTTTAAAAATTGGCTCTGAAATAAGCTTAGATGTAGTTCCACTGCTTTCTTCCAGATGTAGTTTTCCTATAGCAAGGAATGACATTTGTTTTCCATTTAGCATGATGGACAGATCCTTCATGAATTAATTTGTATGTGATTTGGGGGGTTAAACGTTGTTAACCAAAATATTATTTTATTGTCTCAATGGATTGAACAACTTTTTGTTAGTGAGGAACACTAGGCAAAATCTGGTGTATTTACATGCTGAAAAATAAAATAAAATCTCATGCTGGGCTTTTATTTGAAGAAGTCAGTGTCTCAATCTACATTTTTAGATGGTCTTCATTTGATTTGGCTTAATAACTTCAATGCACCATCACACAAAATTGCAAAAAAGTCAAATTCCTTACTGTTTGCCTTTCAAAGGGTAGTTATTTCCCAGACACCATTGGTTAATTTATGAGTGCTCACAGAGGCTGCAATTCTGTGTGGTTTTATTCAAAATTCACACACATTAATGAGTACATAAAACATTTGCCTTAACCTAAATCACTATGGTTGTAAGCCTATAATAATTATGTATATTTTCATCATTTGTCCATGTGTGTTTGACATATCCATAAATAAAGGAATACCATTAAATAATTAAATGTCTGTATAATATGGGTACTTTAACTGAGTTGTAGGCTTTGTTCGGTTTGTTTTAAGGAGACCAATCAGGCTTAGTTAAAGAGACTATTAACTACTTCATTTAAATTATATTTTGTCTCTCACAATGTCTACAAATTTGTAAAACTGATCCAAGATCAGGTCAAAACCATACCGATACTGGTTCATGGATTCAGAGATCCACATTTTGAAACGGTTATGACCTAATAAAGCCTCTTTTACTGAAAATCTTTGGCAGTTTGATACGCCTTCGGAATCACTGGTTCAAAACAAATGTGACTCTGGACCACAAAACCAGTCTTAAATCGCTGCGGTATATTTTTAGCAATAGCCAAAAAAACATTGTATGGGTCAAAATTATCGATTTTTATTTTATGCCAAAAATCATTAGGATATAAGTAAAGATCATGTTCCATGAAGATATTTTGTAAATTTCCTACCATAAATATATCAAAACTTAATTTTTGATTAGTAATATGCATTGCTAAGGACTTCATTTGGATGACTTTAAAGGTGATTTTCTCAGTATTTAGATTTTTTTTGCACCCTCAGATTCCAGATTTTCAAATAGTTGCATCTTATCCAAAATATTGTCCTATCTACACAGGCCGATCATCAAAGGAAAGCTATTGATCAGCTTAGGAGATGTATACATCTCAATTTCGAGAAATTTACCCTTATGATTGGTTTTGTGGTCCAGGGTCACAAATTATTAGCAAAGGTTTCCAAGCTTCATGAAGCAGTGTTTCGAAAGCACCCATCACTATAATGTAGTGTAGGTAGCTTGTAACCTCTAAGAAAAGAGTTAGCAAGGAAAGGGGAAAGCGTTATTACCCGCAATAAAACGTGAATCAACATAGTTTGCACAGCATCGCAGTACATTAGCTGTGCACTGACTAGACTCACTAAACAGTTTATGTTGGTAACAACACCAACCTCTAAACCAGCTCGTACTTTGGTCTATTTGCCTATAAATAGCCTTTCCAAGTAATAGTTTCAATCGTTACACCTTATCTTATGAATAGATATAGTTATGGCTAATGTCAGCGTTGCCTAACTTTTGTAACATTATTTTAAAACAACTGATTTCAACAAGTCAAAACAACAGTGGCATAAGCTACTTACCTCCTCATTTTGCATATTTCCTGAATTTTATTATTGGGAGAGTTTGATGTTGTTAGCTATAGATATGCATAGGATGTAATTGAGATTACATATAAAATATGCATATTGTATTATCTGTTTGATCTAATACAGTCCAATTCAATACAATGACAGTATTACAATAACACTGTGGCAAAATAAAAACAGCCTTATTTTTCATATAAAGTAACCAAGAAACTATTAGTGTATATTGTCTGGCAGTGTTTTGTAAGGGTTGAGAATGCCCTTAGGATCCAGCATGGCTTTAATGCTGCCCATGAGGGCGACAGCCTCTGAGGGTTTACTGTAGTAAATGTAGTTTCTCTTCTTCAGACCGAGCCCATGCTCTGCGCTGATGCTGCCTTTCCATTCAGATGTCCACTCGTACACATACGGCTCAATGGCAGCCAGTAGAGCGGGGTCTTTAGAGGGCGAAGTGATGTTCAGATGAAGATTTCCATCACCTGAAACAAAACAAAAAAATTATGGGCAAGGTTTGAGGGGGGCTGAACCCACTGTTTAAGGGTTTGTGCACATAAGTACACTGCTGTCCAGAAGTTTAGTGTTGGTAAAATTTTTGAATGATTTTGAAAGTTATCTTTTAACACTAGACATCACACACTTTGTAAATAGTGTCTGAATGGACTGAAGTGAAAAAATCTGAATCTGTGCACAATTTCATTCATTACATGATTTTCTGAGACACCTGTCAACTCTTTGACTGCCCAAAATCTGCAGACTGGCTATAACTTTCAGTAACTAACCTCAACTCCACCAGACTGCAAATCGGGGCAAAAGTTCTGTGGTGTATTCCAGCTTCCGACTCAAAACAGTCCAGCAATTATTGTAAGACAAAAAGGTAGCCATACCTACATGTCCATAGCCCACAACATTCTTGGCCATGTCTCCAAGGTGCCCCCTCATGTCTTGGACTAAATCGTAGATCTTTTCCACTGGGAGGGAAATGTCATATTTGTAGGTGTAGCCTTCATGTGTCAGAGCTTCTGTGACTCTCTCCCTCAAAGACCACAATGCCTGTGAATGACACAAGATCTTCAGCACTAGACAGAACAAATGTCAAATTCTAAATCATGTTGAATTTTGCTGATCAACAGAAGTGAGCAGAGTGCCTTGATTTTTGTCGCCTCTGTTGCAACTGTCCCATCAGTTACTAGAGATGATGTCATGACTTCCTCAAGGAATTTGTGTAGTTTTTCTTCATCATGGGTTGCGTTGGATCCAGCGGTCTCGATGACAATGTAAAAGGGACTTTCTGCAACACATATCATTCCAATAATCCAATAAAAAACAGAAATGAGGGTTATCCAACATTTTTTAAACATCTACCTACCAAAAGTTGTCATGAAATGAAAATTCACACCATATATATTTTCTAAATGGGTTTTATTGATCTTATTGTGAATGATTCAGCCATGCATGTTTTTTTTTACTTTCAGTCTTCTGGTCAATTGATAAACTTCTCCAATCATACAGTCTGCTTAAACCCCACCCCTTTCTTACAATTGACCTTTAAGCTCACATTCAAATCTGCTTCCATCTAATGAATAACCGCAGAGCAGAACCAAGTCCCCAATTCTATGTATTTTCCGATAGTCCACCTAACTTGGATGTACGTCACAAAAGAAAAGATCTGTTACTACTTCCATCTCGACTTTAAGAACACAGATACCCAAAGTTGTCTTTGAAACAGTAAAGACACTAGTGTTTACCTGTGATGGGGTTGGTGAGTTTCAGATGCTTCTCCAGAAGGCTCATACAGGAGGCATCTAAAAACTCAAAAGCAGACAGGATTTCTCCCAGCATCCCTCTACAACACTGAAATGTTTCCAGCAGTTGCTGGAAGCTGGAGCACCCTGCAGGACACATGAGGAGCTGCAATAAGTTTTTTAGCCACACTATGTGCATGAAAAGGAGAACTGAGGGTTAACTGAAACGATAACTATATTAGCATCATTTTACCTAAAAAAGCTACATTGACAGCTTTAGGCTTGTGGGGGCACAGGATGGAAACTGCAGTAATGACTCCTAATGTCCCTTCTGAGCCAATGAAAAGCTGCTTGAGGTCATAACCAGTGTTGTCCTTGCGAAGTGTGGCCAAGCAGTTCAAAATCCGCCCATCTGCCAAAACCTACACATGTGAGACATACAAGAATACTACTTAATAGTAGCCATTTAGATCCTTTTCATCATATAAAAAGAGGCTGATTTCTTCCTCTTAATGATTCAAGTCTAACACAAAAGCATGAATGTATTATTATCAAACTGCATCTGGAATAATCATGTGAGCAAGAAATAAATACTAATTTGACACCTTCATTGTCTATGTTGAGTCAGTTCTATGTGTTTTTTAATGGAACATCATCTATCAGAATGTCTGGGGTGTTCATTTCTGTTAAAGAGGAGGACCTCACCACTTCCAGGCCCAGAACTGTCCCTCGAAGCGACCCGTAGCGCAGCAGTCTGAGACCACCTGCATTAGTGGACACATTCCCTCCGATATGGCAGCTTCCCTTCGCCCCTAGATCCAGCGGCATGATGAAGTCTCTTTCCTCTAGATAGTTAGACAGGTTCTCCAACACACAGCCTGCCTGACAAGTGAGGATACCTGGAAGCCAAACGAATATCCTTTCAAGAAAAGTATTGAGGTATAATGATTTTGACTTGTTTTTATATTTAGATTTGTCACTGATGATAGATGCTTCATGACAAGTTATAATAGATAACAAGGTGATTTAGCAAACACACCTGAGATGTTGTCGAATGTGATGACTTGGTTCATTAAAGAAGTGGAAAGGATGATCTCATCAAAAACAGGGACGCTTCCTCCCACCAGACCAGTGTTTCCTCCCTGCGGACACACTGCCAGATTCCGCTCATTACAGTGCCTGTGAAAAACATGGATAATTTAATAGCACAATTTTTGTAACCAGCTGTAAAAGTCAATGTGATCATGGAAAACTGACCTAAGAATCTGAGAGACCTCTTCTGTTGTTTTGGGTCTCAGAAGTACTTCACTATTACCTTCAAGAAAAACACACCCATTAATTAAAATATTGCTACTTTTTAATCTTATATAGTATAATTCCTAAACACTACACTTAATGTGTCTAAACACTATCTGTAGATTGTATTTAGAATCTGCTGAATCTTTAGATTGTTTTCATCTTCTATGTTTGCATCATATTATGTCACATATAAACACTGAATTTTATTCAGCAAGGACACATTAAATTGATCAAAAGCGACAGTAAAGACATTTGATAATTTTACAAAAGACGTCTACTTTAAACAAATATTGTTCTTTTGAACTTCCTATTCATCAAAGAACCACGAAAAAAAATGTTTTCCACAAAAATATGAAGCAAGCACCCAACTGTTTTCAACTTGATACGAATGTTTTTTTCTTGAGCCACTAAATCAGTATAATAAAATTATTAATATAATAAAAACTATTTAAAAGTGAAGGATCTGTGGAAAAACTAAAAGACTGGAGTTAAAGATGATGAAAATTCATCTTGCCATTACAGAAATTAATTTATATACGGAATACTGTATATGTGTGGTGTATATATTATATGATTATATATATATATATATATATATATATATATATAATATCTATATATATAATAAGTTGTTTTAATTTTAATATTTAACAAACTTACTGTTTTAAAATATTCCTGACCCCAAACTTTTCAACTAAAATGTGACAAACGCTCACTTACTTATAGATAAAACATACATAAAACTTGAAAACTATTCTTTAGGAAATGCAAATTGAGTTCACCTTCCACTGTCTTAAGCCAGTCTACATTGCTGGACTTCAGCAGGTCTGGATCAGTGATGGTTCTTCCAGGCAGCAGTGCTCTAAAGAAGGCAAGGTCTTCCTGTGTGACCCTGGAGAAGGGTAACCGTGGTGGGGCAGCACCCGTGTTGCCTGGACTGGCTCCCTTCACTCTGCTGTGCACACAGCGATGCTGAATCAGCTGGCTGGAGCGCACTATCAGAGCACTGTCTACTGTAGTGAGATCAGTGCTGTACTGTGGGCACAGGGACCAAATATATGTGGACTTCAGAGGAAGTCTTGCAAACCTCTGAAAGATCCCCATAGCTATAGTGGAGAGAACATGACACAGATTACTTACATTTCAAATTGCTAAATTGTACTTAAGTTTACCACTAACACAATTAGATGTACATTAACTTCAGTCTTATTGCATAGGAATAAATGGTTGATACAGTGAGCCAGCAAATCTATCACAGTACACAGTAAACATATTTCTAGAACACAATACATGATTTTGAATCTGGTTATGGTAATCCGTTTACATGTTGCAGAATATTCCATAGTAGTAATAATGGTGTATCAGAATATAAACCTATTACATAAAGTATAACATGATATTATATTGTGATATATTATTACTGTATTATATAGATTGTTATATTTATTTAACGTAACACTGGTGGTCAGTGAATAGCTCATAACGACAAATACTATTGACCCAAAATGCCATTGAAATAAAAAGCAAATCAAATACATTTCCCGTGGTTTCTGTCTGCATTTGTTACATTAAAGGGTTAACAGCTTATACACCTGACATAAACATGCAAGTGCTTTGACCCGTAGTTCACTAACATTCGTTACGTTTATTCAAAATCTTGCAACAAAACATATCAGGTAGCATACCTACTGTATCAGAGGTGTAGGGAGTTTCAGCTGGTTTCACATTATATCACAAAGGCACTTAATCTTCTGACATTTTTCCTACAACACAGGTCTGTTCAAATGTTACGATTAACTTCCTCATGACCTTTGAGTTTTTGCAACAGGACTACAAAGTGAAACAGCGCTGTCTATTGGCGAGGAGTATAATGGCGCTCATTTATCCAGAGGGCGAGTTCGGTTCCTGTATTATCATTGTATCTTTTTTATTATTTCTACCACACATATTATAAAACAATGGCATCGTGTACGTTTTAACTGACAACATGTGGCCCTGGCTGTGAAAACCCAGCTAAAGTCATTTTTTGGTGATTTACTGTTTTCTATATACAATAATCCTTCATAACGTAAAGAACATTCTTTGAAAATGTAACATTGATATCTTTATTACTGACAAAGACCATATCAAAGATTGAAATCATAGTGAAATTAATGGTTGAAATCAAACTTCGATGCTTGTTATCTCATAGCTTTTGAGACTTTAGCCTGAATTTCACAGAGAGGGTCACATATTTGAATCTTTATTTTCTGAAAAAAACAAAAAAAACAAAAAACATCAAATCAGGCATTGTTTATTTTATTGATAATTTATACAGTATTATAAATCTGAAGTAGGGTTTTATAATATGTTTTGCCTTTTACAAGGCGTATTAAAATTGCAAATGCTAATAAAGGTCATTATGAACAATTTTCCAACCCTAATGTAGCAATCTCATGTTGATGTTGGAAAAGCACATAATTTAGATATCTAAAGCACAATGTTGCCTTATACATTAATGTATGAAGTTCCACCTTTATTCATGACATTAACAGCAGTTCACATCTCAGCTGAATCAACATACAGACTATCATTCCAGACTACTGTTAATAACTGATGCTGAAGGTTAATTAGTTTAGAACATGACTTGTGCTCTGAAATGGGTCTGTTTGGTGGTGTTATTGCTCATGCCCATCTTCAGCATCCACTTGGACTTCATCCTCCGCACATACTGCATGTCCTTCTGCTGCTGGCTCACAAAGCCTTTACCTGCAAGAGAAGACATGGTTTAAACAGTCAATGGTGCAGAAATAAAGTTAACCATCACCAGACAAAGATAACTCTTGACAGTCCTGACTTTGCAAACCTAACTTACCAAAGTCTCCTGCCCATCCAAGTGCTTTGTACTGTTTAAGGACTCGACCAACAGCCTTCTGGTTATGAGCTGGAACCAATGCCCTCTGAACACCAAACCTCTGCTTATAGTACCTCATTAGGGAGCGATGGCCAATCTTTGCACCTGTAACAAAGTTTGGTTTTACAGTGGGGGAAAAAAGTATTTAGTCAGCCACCAATTGTGCAAGTTCTCCCACTTAAAAAGATGAGAGAGGCCTGTAATTTTCATCATAGGTATACCTCAACTATGAGAGACAAAATGAGGAAAAAAAAAAAAATCCAGAAAAATCACATTGTAGGATTTTTAAAAGAATTAATTGGTAAATTTGGTGGAAAATAAGTATTTGGTCAATAACAAAATTTTCATCTCAATACTTTGTTATATACCCTTTGTTTGGCAATGACAGAGGTCAAACGTTTTCTTCACAAGGTTTTCACACACTGTTTGCTGGTATTTTGGCCCATTCCCCGGCAGATCTCCTCTAGAGCATAATGTTTTGGGGCTGTCGCTGGGCAAAACGGATTTTCAACTCCCTCCAAAGATATTCTATGGGGTTGAGATCTGGAGACTGGCTAGGCAACTCCAGGACCTTGAAATGCTTCTTACGAAGCCACTCCTTCGTTGTGTTTGGGATCATTGTCATGCTGAAGACCCAGCCACGTTTCATCTTCAATGCCCTTGCTTATGGAAGGAGGTTTTCACTCAAAATCTCACGAAACATGGCCCCATTCATTCTTTCGTTTACACGGATCAGTCGTTCTGGTCCCTTTGCAGAAAAACAGCCCGAAAGCATGATGTTTTCACCCCCATGCTTCACAGTAGGTATGTTGTTCTTTGGGATGCAACTCAGCATCTTTCTCCTCCAAACACGACAAGTTGAAAAAATTTCTATTTTGGTTTCATCTGACCATATGACTTTCTCTCAATCCTCTTCTGGATCATCCAAATGCTCTTTAGCAAACTTCAGATGGGCCTGGACATTTACTGGCTTAAGCAGGGGGACACGTCTTGCACTGCAGGATTTGAGTCCCTGCGGCACAGTGTGTTACTGATGGTAGCCTTTGTTACTTTGGTCCCATCTCTCTGCAGGTCATTCACTAGGGACAGGAAGGGAAGCAAGGTCCCCCGTGTGTGTTTCTGGGATTTTTGCTCACATTTCTTGTGATCATTTTGACCCCACGGGTTGAGATCTTGCGTGGAGCCCCAGATTTAGGGAGATTATCAGTGGTCTTGTATGACTTCCATTTTAATTGCTCCCACAGTTGATTTCTTCACACCAAGCTTCTTACCTATTGCAGATTCAGTCTTCCCTGCCTGGTGCAGGTCTACAATTTTGTTGCTGGTGTCCTTTGTTTGGGGACAGCTCTTTTGTCTTGGCCATGGTGGAGTTTGGAGTGTGACTGTTTGAGGTTGTGGACAGGGGGGGGGGGTGCTTTTTATTTTTTACTGAAACAGTTCAAACAGATGTGCCATTAAATTACAAGGTACGCGTGGAGGGACAGAGGAGCCGTCTTAAATAAGTTGTTTACAGGTCTGTGAGAGCCAGAATGGTTCTGGGGTTGCTTGTTGTATAGTGGTGACCTCAAATCTTTTTTACCGGGAATTTACCAATTAATTATTTTAAAAATCATACAATGTGATTTTTTGGATTTTTTTTTTTTCTCATTTTGTTTCTCATAGTTTAGGTATACCTATGATTAAAATTACAGGCCTCTCTCATCTTTTTAAGTGGGAGAACTTGCACAATTGGTGGCTGACTAAATACTTTTTTGCCCCACTGTATATGCATTTTGATTTTGAATAAAATGCTCAAGTCCGGAGAAATTTACTTTCAAGAGGAAAAGCCTGATGGAATCAGTTAGGTGTAATTATTCTTCAAAAGGAAATATTTCCTGGCATGCTTAATATTTCATCTAAACATCAAGGCAATGTCATAATTAAATGTCATAACATAACGGTTATACAGAAACGTGTTGTAAACACAGCTGTTCATCAGTACCTGAGGGCAAAGTGAGCTCCAGCGTCTCATCATCAAACTCTACAGTCTTTTTATCAGGCAGTTCACCGTCCTTCATCTCCACATCATCTCCATCTTTAGCATCAGGATAACTGCTCCTGTATGTTTAGAGGGACAATGATTAATGCTCACATTTAAAATACATTTTATTTTAAATATTACTACTGATGATGTTTAAGCCCAGAACCTCAGTGATGGGGAACACTTTTTCTATCTCCATGTTACAACTACAAATATCACACAAGAAATCTATTTTAAATCGAAAAGCAAAATAAATCTGAATTTGTTGCATTACTGATTAATTTAATAATGTAGGTTAATGTTAATTTATTTATTAGTACTTTTTTATTTAAGTCATAGAAGTTTGTTAAAATTAGTACCCAGGGTTAATGCAACTTAATTAATATTAAGCAAGATGCACAAGCATTGCTCACAGTAATTTTTTTATTTAATTACAAATCATGTGATATAAAATGACAATCCAACAAAACGCCTGGTTGAAATATTTCAACAAATGTACCTGAAGTCATAAAAGTCTGCGAACTCGAGAGCGGCTTCTCTGTCTGTGAATAGTTTGCAGTGACTCTTGTCGGTCATGTGTGCCTGAACTGCTTCTGTAGTGTAGAACGACTTCCCTTTTTCATTACACCATAAGCACACCTTACCAACACCAACCTTCTCTCCTACAGAGAAATACACAGAGAAACACACTGATTACTGCAAATTCATAACTAATATTTTGAAAGACAACTTCAGTTCTCTCGCTGGCTTACCTAGGTATGAAATAAATCCTCTCAGGTCCACCAGATACTCAATATCAGGGAGGAAGAAGCTGTGCGTTTTGGTCATGTGCGTCATGTTTCGGGCGAGTGAGCGTGAATGATGTCCGCAGAACAGACAGTCTGTCACTGGGATGGCCCCGGGGGCCGGAGCTGCCCCAGATGTGGAGTACTCTTCCATCTCCTCCTCCTCCTCCTCCTCCTCTTCAACATCATCATCATCATCACCATCCATATCCTCATCCTCATCAACATCCTCCCATTCTTCAAAGAAAAAACAAGATTCTTAATTAGTGGTTTCAAAGCAAATCCGGTCAATTCAGTATTATTTATATGGAATGTTCTACAACACAGACTGTTTCAAAGCAACTTCATATTATTAAACATGACAACTACAGTGTACATGTTGTAAAATTCTTCAATTATGAAACTAATTGACTTTCAGCTGTAAAGCAGCTCAACAGAAGATAATAGTTCAATTCAGTTCAATGCTGATTCAATTCAGTTCAATAACTGTCAATGATGGTAATTGATTACCACCAAAAAAAAACTGAGGGACCACAAAAAAACCACACGTTTCATTTAACACTACAAAAGACTTTATCCAGCTCAATTCAGTTCCAATTTTGTTCTCATTTAAAAGTGTCAGCACATTTAAATAATAAATAATATTACTAAATATTAATTGTCTTTTAAACTGAGCAAGCCAAAAGCGACAGCTGCAAGGCAACAGTGATTTTATTCTGTGTATTTTATCTTCAGAAAAAGATGTTTAGTTATGATTTATATTGTACTTTTAATTATTTTTTTATCTTAATTTTATTAATTTCCTAGCACTTTTAATACATTTTTTTACTGTTATTTGTTACTTTTATTGTATATTTTCCTTTTCCTGTCATAATGCTTTGGCAATATTGAATGTAAACACAATCATTCAGTTCAAAAACTGAAATTAATATTGTATTTTATTGTAAATGATTCTTACCCTCCTCCTCTTCTTCACCCTCCTCCGCTGCGATCTTCTTGGCCTGCTGCTTGAACCACTGCAGCCGAGGCGCTTTGTCCGGCCGCGTTCTGACCCGTTTCTCTGTGGGTGTGGCTTTAGAGGGGGTGTGTCTCTGATGCTCCCTGAGTGCTTTCTGAAGTGCTTCGTTCTGTGCGTCTTTATCTAGCTCTGCCCCTTTCTCCAGATTCTTCTCATTCATTCGCTGGACAGTCTCCTGGGCGGCGATCAAGGCTTTCCTCTCAGCGTGCAGGTGCTTATTGGATTGGATGTGATTGTTGTAAGCATTGTCAGTGGAGAATTTTTTGTTGCAGGTGGCACAGTAGGCCGAGCCGTGTCCGCCGCTCTGACTCTGCTGCTCAGCCGCTGCCCGCTGTGCCAGCACTCGCTCCTGGAAGTTTTCTGAGGTGACCGGAGGCATGTCTGCAACCTTTCTCTTCAGATTATAGCGGTGCCAGTCTGTTTTATAATGTGCCCGCTGGACCTCCCCATCAGAAAACTGCACACGGCAGCTGATGCACGTGTACGACATGACTGCAGAAAAATATACAGTGATTATGAATCAAATTCTTTCACCCAATGAATCAACTACCCAAAGACCAAATTTGAGTGAATTTAATGCATTATATGTTAGTTCAATAATATTTTTAATTGAATATTTTCTATTTGTTTATTTCATGATTCTCTAAATTAAGCACTGTTCATTTCTATAAAAAAATTACTAAAATATTAGAGAAAACTAATTTTATATTATTTTTCAATTAATGCTACTTTAGTTAAATGGAGAAATGCATTTAAAAATGAATGATTGGGGGCAAGATTAGTAAAAAAATACTGTGACACCTGGAACCAAAAACCGCCTTGGGGGGGGGGGGGGAGTAGGCACGCGTATATTTGTAGCAATAGCCAACAATACATTGTATGGGTCAAAATTATTGATTTTCCTTTTATGCCAAAACCATTAGGATATTAAATAAAGATCATGTTCCATGAAGATATTTTGTAAATTTCCTACCGTAAATATATCAAAACTTAATTTTTGATTAGTAATACACATTGCTAAGAACTTCATTTGGACAACTTTTTCTCAATATTTAGATTTTTTTTCACACCCTCAGATTCCAGATTTTCAAACAATTGCATCTCGGCCAAATATTGTCCTAACCTAACAAACCATACATCAATGTAAAACTTATTTATTCAGATTTCAGATGATGCATAAATCTCAATTTCAAAAAATTGACCTGACTGGTTTTGTGGGCCAGGGTCACATATGTACTATAATGTAGAGACAATACAAGTACATCTCAAAAAATTAGAATATCATGAAAAAGGTCAATATTTTTTGTCACTCATTTCAGAAAGTGAAACCCATATATTATATAGATTCATTAAACAGATTGAAATATTTCAAGCCTTTAATTCTTGAAATTTTTATGATTATGGCTTACAAATAATGAAAACCCAAAATTCAGTGTCTCAGAAAATTAGAATAATGTGAAAAAGTTCAATATTGGAAAGTCACGGTGTCACACTCTAATCAGCTAATTAACTCAAAACACCTCCAAAGGTTTCCCGAGCCTTCAAAATGGTCTCTCAGTTTGGTTACACAATCATGGGGAAGACTGCTGATTGACAGATGTCCAGAAGACAGTCATTGACACCCTCCACAATCAGAATCAGAATCAGAATCAGAATGAGCTTTATTGCCAGGTATGTTTACACATACGAGGAATTTGTTTTCATGACAGAAGCTTCCACAGTGTAACAGAATGACAGTGACAGACCAAAAAACACAGATAATAAAAATAAAAAAAAATAAAAAAAAAAAAATATATACATTGACAATTGGTGTGTGTGCAGGTATATTACAATAGACAGTTTTTTTTTGTATGTATAGGTACTGTATATTATGTGCAAATTGAAATGTAGACTTAGTGTGTGTGTTAGATAAATAAGTGTCTGAGTGAATAAATAGTGTGTGTTCCATTGTTATTGTCAAGTGTTCGTGAGATGGATGGCCCGAGGGAAGAAACTGTTCCTGTGTCTGACCGTTCTGGTGCTCAGAGCTCTGTAGCGACCAGATGCAACATTTCAAAGAGGGAGTGTGCTGGATGTGAGTGGTCCAGAGTGATTTTGCCAGCCCTTTTGTTCACTCTGGATAAGTACAGTTCTTGGATAGAAGGGAAAGAAACAACGGAGGTTTGTACCAATGATTCGCTCAGCAGTACGGACTACCCTCTGAAGTCTTCTGAGCTCAGATTTGGTAGCTGAGCTGAACCAGACAGTTCTTGAAGTGCAGAGGACAGATTCAATGATGGCGGATTAGAACTGTTTCAGCAGCTCCTGTGGCCGGTTGAACTTCCTCAGCTGGCGAAGGAAGTACAACCTTTGCTGGGCCTTTTTCACAATGGAGTCACTGTGAGTGTCCCACTTCAGGTCCTGCGAGATTGTGGTGCCCAGGAACCTGAATGACTCCACTGCAGTCACATAACTGTTCATGATGGTGAGTGGAGGGAGAACAGGGGGGTTTCATTTACTTGCTCCTGAAGGAGTTGTCCCCACGGTCAGTCCACAGGACCGGGGAGAGTACCCTGCCACAAGGAGGGTAAGCCACAAAAGATTCACAAAGTGCTGTATCCAAGCATATTCATAGAATGTTGAGTGGAAGGAAAAAGTGTGGTATGAAAAGGTGCACCAGCAAGAATTTGGGAGAGCTTCACAAGGAGTGGGAAACTGGGCTGGCTTCAGGCGCTCAAGAGCCACTACGCAAGACGAATCCTAGACATGGGCTACAAATGTCGCATTCCTTGTCAAGCCACTCCTGAACCAGAGACGACGTCAGAAGCGTCTTACCTGGGCTGAGGAGAAAAAGAACTGGACTTTTGCTCAGTGGTCCAAAGTCCTCTTTTTAGATGAAAGTAAATTTTACATTTCATTTTGGAAATCAAGGTCCCAGAGTCTGGAGAAAGAGTGGAGAGGCACAGAAACCATGTTTGCTTGAAGTCCAGTGTGAAGTTTCCACAGTCAGTGATGATTTGGGGTGCAATGTCATCTGCTGGTGTTGGTCCCTTGTGTTTCTGAGGTCCAACCGTCCAACGCAGCCATCTACAACAGTTTAAGAGCCCTGTATCATGCTTCCTTCTGCTGACCAGCTTTTTGAATATGCTAATTTCATTTTCCAGCAGGATTTGGCACATGCCCACACTGCCAAAAGCACAAAAAGCTGGTTAAATGACCATGGTGTTACTTTGCTTAATTGGCCTGCAAACTCGCCTGACCTGACCCCCATAGAGAATCTATGAGGTATTGTAAAGAGGAAAATGAGAAACAAGAGAACAAAAAAATGCAGATGAGCTGAAGGCCACTATCAAAGCAACCTGGTCTTCCATTACACCTGAGCAGTGCCACAAACTGATCACCTCCAATGCCACACCGCACTGATGCAAGTAAATTCCATGCAGAGGCCCCAAAAAACCAAGTATTGAGTAAATGTACAGTAAATGAACATACTTTTCAGAAGCCTGCCATTTCTGTTTAAAATATCATTTTTTTTATTGATCTTATGTAATATTCTAATTTTCTGAGACACTGAATTTTGGGTTTTCATTATCTGTAAGCCATAATCATCAAAATTTCAAGAAATAAAGGCTTGAAATATTTCACTCTGTGTAATGAATCTATATAATATATGGGTTTCACTTTCTGAAATGAGTGACAAAAAATATTGACCTTTTTCATGATATTCTAATTTTTTTTAGATGTACCTGTAGATGTCTGTATACACATATATACAAGGTTGTGCAATTCCTAGGTGCTGAGAACAGAAAACGTTTTTCGTAATTACTTATTTCTGCATTTAAATATAAATTTAGAAACTAAGGCTACTGTTGTGAAAGTTTAAGGTTTGTTTTGTGTAATTTTGTATTAATTTGCAAAAATGTTGCTCTGTTCCATTCACACCAGTTCATAGGTTTGTCTGCTTTATTGTGTGTTTGAATGGGAGTGTCTATACCGAACTCTGATGAGAACTTATTTTGTACATGGAAACGTCAAAAAATACATCGAAATACTGTTTGTCCAAAATTATGTAATTAATAAACAGTGAAACAACAGCACAGAAAAACTTTTTTTTTTTTTTATTTTTTTTTTGCTGTAGTTGTTCAAACAAAATCACAACAAAAATAAGATAAAACGCATAACATTTGACACAATTATTGTAATTCAACACATTATTGAACTAGGTGTTTGTCACAACTATACTTAAACCTCTTATACAGAAAATAAACATTTGTACAATTGCACTGTTTGACTCAAAATCTGTATTTACTGTAAGTTACATTAAACCGATGTAACGTTATGTTACACCGCATGTTACCAGCACGACATCTCCGGTGTCTTCTACATTAAATGAGACAGATTTATTTAAATAAACATCGCACACTCATATGAGAGATAAAATCATAACGTTTAAAACAACTGAAGTGAAACCATATGTAAAGTTACTTTATAGCAACATAACCATTAAATAACGTAATATTTGCGTATACCCACAACAAGAGTAATATGTGGTAAATCTCTATAGTACTCCTTCAATATAATTCATTTTCTTATATGAGAAAGTGTAATCTTACTTGGTTTATCTGATCCTCCCTAGTAGAAGTTTACAGCCTCGCAGCACTGACAACACGAAGGTGAAACAACCTTTGACCCCGAACAGAAGTGCGCTCGCGGACACTGCGCCGCCCAGCGGTACGGAGGATAAGCCACGTCTTCTGGGTAACACCATCTTTCGTGTAAATATCAAAACTCTTTGATTAGTCAGTCATTAGATGGTTTTCTGTTTCGGTAAAAATTGTAATATCAGGGCACCTCAGAAAGGTTACTTAGAATAAACCACGCGAAACGGACCTAATTTGTAGGCTACTTCATTAAAATTACAATAGTATGTTTTCACTATGTAGGCCTAGGCTGTGTTTTTAATGAAACGCTTAATGTCTTCTTTATTTATTTATCTATCTATTAGTTAGTGTAAATTAGAGGTGTGTTTTACTCGGAGAAATGATTCTCAAATCTACTTACTTACCAATTAATGTACAAATATACAAAATTATAACCTTCTGTGACAGACAGTAAACCACTTTAGTTCAGGTTTAAGATTGGATGTAGTCATTTAATATTAAGTTAAGTTTAAGTTTCTCTTTTATTGTCTCCCTTAGGAGAAATTTGTCTTAGGCAACCGGGAGAGCAGATCAAACATACCAAAAAAAAATTACACCATTCCAAAACATATCATTCCTGTACAATCCACCAACATTACATGTTACCCATCACATTACCCTCACCCACACAACAATTTCAATCACTTATTCAATAATTTGACAGATAATGGAATTAGAAAAAAAATTTATATTTTCATTTTACAGATTGGAACCCTATATCTCCTGCCCGAGGGCATTAGCTCATACTCCTTATGGAGAATATGGCTTGGGTCACCAAATGAAAACCCTGTATTTGTTGAACACTATTCTGAATATCAGAGGGAATATTCAGTTTTTGTGTTCCTTTAAAATTGGTAAAGCCCTCATGGTAATAACTTCAGCGTTAGCCAGATATAATTACTTTTGGGGGAAAAAAAATCTTGAAGATTTCAGTCACTAATGGCACCATGTCCTATGAATGAGCCACTGCCACCAAAGATAAGCAATAAAAAGATGAAAGACATGGTCCATAATATCAATACTACATGTATTTAATTAATGTGGGTGAGCCATACGAATAAAAAAAATCAAAATAAAACAAACTGTAATACTCTATACTGTTTGAAATAATGTTCTTTTCAGTTAACCGTGCAAAGTGTCACGGCCTCTTTCAAACTGCATGTCTGCTTCCTGAAGGCTGAAGCTTTTATTCTCCCCTACATTACAAAAGGTAATTTAGGAGATAATGAACATTCCTGTGAAATTGTTGTGAACAAATATTGTGCCCTTGTGTAGTCCTCTTTAAACGTGATTCAGAGCTCATAGACGTCTGAAGAATGAATTCAAAGCGCTTTTTAATAATTAATTGTGAGCCATTGCAGTGTGTATACACACCTGACACTGTTAAACCTGTATGAAGGGGACATTTCAATCAGCACTTTGTTTTTCATCACGAGAGTCATAATCTGGCAGTTGGAATATTTCTATACCTCAGGGACATCACAACCTTGGAGGCTTGATAGCATTAATGCTGTTTGTATGAGTTCTCGCTGGCACCCCTCAATTGAAATTAATTGCAGCCCAAGGGTCACTGTTTCACCGCATTAATTAATATTCACACTCTTCCCTAGGAGAACAGCAGTGGCGATTTATAACGGCTGTACCCTCCTCTCCAGCCACACGAGAGGGGCACTTCCTGCCAGAGAGATTGATGTTGGTGCCGTACACCGAGTTCTCAGGGGACAAGAGAGAGGATGAAACTAGAAACCTCTGACAGAGGAGACCTCACCAGCACAGCCGGTTAAATATCCTCAGAGCATGCACACCATCACAATGTTTGCAAGAATCAGAAATATACACTACCGGTTAAAAGCTCTGAATAATTATGATTTCTAAAATTGTTTTTTAAAACAAGCTTCTTTTAGCTCCGTTACTGCATTTATTTGATCAAAATGTAATATTGAAAAAATATTTTTATAATTTAAAACAACTTTTTGAAATTTGTTTGAAAATGTATTCATGTGATGCAAAACTGATTTGCTGCTCAAGAAACATTTATTTTTATGATGTTGAAAATGGCTTTGCTGTGTAATTGTTTTTGTAGAAACCATGAATAGGAGCAAAAGTGCATTTGTTTGAATTACATTTTTAACAATGTTTGCATTTGTAACAATGTTAAAGTCTGAATTAATTAATTTACTGACCTATTCAATAATAAAATGCTATAAAATGCAAATTGGAATCTGAAAAAAAAATATCATATAGTTTAAAAATGGTTATAATCAGTGTACGAAATACCCGTAAGTTGACTGGGAAAAAATAAAATGCTAAAAATAATAAATAAAATGCCCCGTTAACTGCAGATGTACAGAACTGTTCAAAAGTTTGGGGTATTTTTATTTATTTGTTTGTTTTTTAAATACACTAATACTTCAACAGTAATGCATTAATGATCCCCCAACTAGACAGCAAAAGCAAAGACATTTATAGTATTTCTTTATCAAACAAATGTTCTTTTGAACTTACTATTTATCAAATAATCATGACAAAAATCTATATTTCCACAAAAATATTAAGTAGCACAACTGTTATCAACATTGATAACAATATGACATATTTCTTGAGCAATAATAATCATATTAAAATTATTTCTGAAAAACAAAAAGAGGATCATGTTAACACTGATACTGATGAATGCGCTGAAAGCTTTGCCATCATAAGAATAAATTACTTTTTAGAAATACATTAGATTATATAGTTATTTTAATAATACTTCACAATATAAATGTTTTAATTAATTTTTGATCAACTAAATGCAGTGAAAGGTGAGCATAAGAGACTTGAATAAACTTAAAAATGGTAGTTTACAAAAGCAGGTGAAGTGAACAGGACGCATAAAAAGAACACACACATTTCAAAATAAACTGTTTTAATAATAAATTAAGAGCTGGGAGAGCAGAAAGTCTTGGTAAAAGGGGTTATGTTATTTTATTAGTCTTAAATTTGTATCTACAACGAAGGGACAAGCAAAAAAATAAGCAACAACTCCATGAAAAAAGAAACCGAAGAGAGAGAAAAAAAATACATTATTGAAGCACTTTTTCCATCCTTTTTTAATAAGCAACTTTTAAATCTAAAAGAAACTTTACAATATAAAGGAACATACAAAGAACATCTTAATTTACTACACAAGACAGAAAGAGTCCCTAAGACAAGGATCCGAACTACCCTAAACATGAAATGCAAAGCAAACCCAGGAGACAGACTGCTTTATACTCGATACTGCTTTTCATTTGTCAGAAAGAACAACAGTGGAGGAGGATTTTTTTTTTCTTTCCCACATCTGAAGCCCCTCCGCAACTAGTCTCCTCGCTAATGTTACAGTATCGTACAGCGTCACAATAGAATTACAGAGATGGCCAACGACGTGAGTGGTTTACATACAGAGGACTGGCTGAGGAGAAGAGACCGCAACCTATAAAACACTATCTCAAAAGAACAGGAAGGACACTTCCTTTCGTTTTATTACCTTTTTTTAAAATCCCTACTCTGAACAAGTTTTTAAACCTGTTTTTGAAATAGATAAAAATCCTTCATAGTAAAGTTTGCAATGTGTGGTCCCTTTTGCACATAATGAGACAAGTCCTGTGTTCATGTATGTCCACATAGGCAATGTGTTAAAAGGTGGGCTGCTGTCTGGAAAGTGCAAAGTGAGGACACGTCCGAGAGGCTTTCGCCCTCCACATACATCCCTCCTGTGAGTGTCTAGTCCACAAGGAGCGAACGGTACCGCTTCAAACACCCCTTCCTTTCCTGTTCTCCTAAAACATGAGTGCTCAGACGTTGTTTACTAAGTAGAGGCTGACAAAACTTTACATTTGCATGATTTAGTACATCTGTACAGCGTCAAAGACAGAATGGTGATTCTTTAACTACAAACATGGGTTCTTCCTTTACATTTTTTTTACCCCTAAGATCTCGTAGTATTCATTGGTAGTGACTGAAATATCAAAACATGTCAATGATATCAAAATGCATTTTACAGTATTTACAAACAAACTAAGTAATAAAATAAGAGAGATGCTGTATAATTGTGTGTTTCTCTGTGTACATCGTGTCATCCAGCTGTGGAGAACTTAAAAACAGGTGCTGTGTGATTAATGTGTGTGTATGTAATCAGCAGGAGGATTTTAGCATTTAGCTCTGATATTTACCGGTTCCTTCGGATCCCTAATAACCATTTCTACTTCCAGAGCCCTACTTCCAAAAACACGTTTTGTTTCAAGGGATAAGAAGACCCCAAAATCACTCACCCTCACGTAATTCCAAACCTGTGTGACTTTCAGTGGAAAATAAAAGAAGATACTTAGAAGAATGTTGGTAACCAAATAGTTTCCGTTCCCAGTGACTTCCATTGCATGGTCAAAAATGACAAAGTCAATAGAGGCCGAAACATTTTAGTTATCAACATTCTTCAAAAGAATCTTTAAAAAGACAGATTGAAATAAACTTAAAAGAAAAATGTTATTAACCAACCAATCTTCAAGTTCCTATTCACTTCCATTGTATGAAAAAACTTTTTTAAATTGAAGTCAATGGAGACTGAAACAGTTTAGTTATCAGCATTGTTCTTCCAGAAAGAAAAAAAAGTTTCACTTCTCATTGACTGAATGAACAAAAATTATACCAACATTCTTCAAAATATCTTCTGTAACAAAATAGATTAAAACATCTTCTTTAGAATAGTTGAAGAATGTTGGTAACCAAACAGTTTCCGTTCTCATCGACTTACACTGTATGGCCAAAAATTACAATTGAAGTCAACGGGAACCAAAATGGTTTATTTACTAACATTCTTCAAAATTCTTCTTTAACAAGATAGATTAAAGCATCTTCTTTAAGAATATTTTGAAGAATGTTGGTAACCAAAAATTTCCCATTGACTTTCATTATATAGACAAAAATTAAAAAACGAAACGTTTTGGAACGTTTTGGAACGAGAACGACGCAAGTAAATGACAGAATTTTCATTTTTGGATGGACTATCCCTTTAAAAGACCGACAGAAAATGCAAAACACCAAACGCAAAGGACAAAATGAAAAAATGCATGTTAATATTATGAAACACACAGGCTGTGAGCACATTTAGTTCATGTATCCCTCATTCAGTAGTCCCTGGAAATCCTATTACTATCCCCTCATCTCATAAACTCAGAAAAATAAGCCCTGGAGCCACGATTAGACATAATACAGAACACATACTTAACAAAATGTGTTTGAGGAGGAGGGCTCTATTCCTGCACCCGAAAAAATCTCCAGTATGATGAGCACCGAGCCGACAGGATCCTCATTTGTAATGTCATGTGACTAGAGACACACTGTTCAGATTCATGCAGAAGGAAAGCATGTGGGTCTCTGGCGAAGGACAGAATGATACAAATCTTCAGGAGGTATCTTAGACTGGCATATTTACATGTGTACAATATGTCCTGATGGGTCGCATGCGAGACGTGTGCACGATAAATCAATTCATGAACGAAAACAACAAATAAATAAGTTGTGAATCACGATGAGCAGACATCTGTCATGTGTTTGAGTCAAGTTTAGCACTAGTTAGTTGTATAACCACATGTTTCCGGCTCTGGTATGACATCACGTCCTCTCTACAGATAGATTGAGACTCCAAAACGTGTTGTTGGATGCACAGACTGGTCTGAGGAGGTTAAAGTCGCTGCTGGTTTGGGCCTCGAGCCTCATGGCCTCAGACATTCACTCAACAGGGACAATGAAACTACATTTCCTGTATATAGATGTGTACTAGAGACGTAGAAGAAAAGGTATTGTTACCTTTTTAATCTGCGGGAGGTAAGATTTCACAGCAAACACAAAACCTAGTGTAGACTTCCTGCAAAAGTCATGACACTGTTATTGTGCATTATGGAGGTGTGCTTTTTTTCTGCCAAATTGGTGGTTTACATACAATGTGCCCCTTTCAAAAAAAAGATTAAAACCTAATCAGTAACCATCATTACAATATTAATACAAATAAAATCAACAATTGATAATAATACAATACATACACAGAATAATGAAAATGTTCATTGCCAGACCCATCTTAAAGAGTTTCCTCTTGCATTTACACAATAAAATGGAGGGAAAAGGTGCAGATATTTTCCACTGTAAAAACGACTGCATCCATTCAAGATTAAAAAAACGAATCACAAAAGTGGAGTGAGTTCTTAAAGATCATAAAGTGAGCAGCCCGGTGAAGCGTGTGCCTGCCTTCCTGTGTGTGTTCAGCCCCGTTAGTGTCCTGAACCAGAGAGGAAGTCCGGGAGGCAGGGAGATTCAGTCAACAAGCTCTTCCTGTGGCTCTGGGACTGTTTCCTGTTGCCGGTGGCCATTTTGCACAAGCTGGGATGGGCCACTTTCATGCGAGTCCTCTGCTCGTGGGACATCCCAGAAGGCTGTGCAGAAAAAGCCAGAGTTCCGTGGGCAGAGGGTGCCAGGGGTTGATCGACGTGAAGAGGGGGCGGGGTTAAAAAAGGAGTGGGGCGGTTGGAGGGAGTTTGAACAAAGCGAAAAAGAAAACCCCAAATAAAACAAAACAAGAAGAAATCACACACTCATCGTCATGTTGGGTGAATACTGGAAAGAGACAAAGGGGAGGGGGGGATATATAGCGGAGGTGAGATCATGAGAACTCTACACAGAGCAAATACAAGATGGTTATGTCATCACCGTCCCAAAATACAGCAAGAAAATGCATGATTTTGTCGACAAAGCAGTAACCAAAGGACAGAAAACTTGGAAAGTGTCTGTCCAGGAAACTGCTGGTCTTTTATAGCAAAAGCCATTTCCAGCACTCACTCTAGGACTGAATCAATAACACTTACAAATCAAATCATTTTCAGAGTTTTATTTTTTTTTTTTTTATTGATTTGATATTCTGGTCTGTAAGTAACATGGTCAGTGGATGTGGCCTTCTGAGTGCATGCTGGGCGGAGCTACACTAATGGTAAAAAGTTTGGGGTCGGTAAGATTTTAAAATGTTTTTGAAAGATGTTTATTGTGCTCACCAAGGCTGTGTTTATTTGATCTTAAAAACGATACAAATATTGATATTTTGAAATATTGTAACAATTTAAAATAACTTCTATCTTTTATGTATTTTAAAGGTATAGTTCACCCAAAAATTTATATTCTGTCATTAATTACTCACCCTTGTGCCGTTTCAAACCCGTAAGACCTTCGTTCATCTTCGGATCACGAATTAAGATATTTTTGATGAAACGTGAGAGCTCTCAGACCCTGCATAGACAGCAACGCAACTGACATGTTCAAGGCCCAGAAAGATAGTAAGGAGATTGTTAAAACAGTCCATGTGACATCAGTGGCTAAACTTCAGTTTTGCGAAGCTACGAGAATACTTTTTGAGCGCAAAGAAAACAAAAAATAACAATTTATTTCACAGTTCTTCTCCCCCGAGTTACGTCTTCCGCCATTTTAGAGAGTACCCAAGAGCGTAATCAACGTAATCAGCATTTGTTTACGTTCGTGTGTAGAACGCTTGCGCATGACCCGAGATCTTGTTGGTTCACGCTTAGGGGAAAGCATGCATATGTGTTGTGATACTCTCTAAAATGGCGGAAGACGTAACTCGGGGGAGAAGAATTGTTGAAAAAAAAATTATTTTTGTTTTCTTTGCGCTCAAAAAGTATTCTCGTAGCTTCGCAAAACTGAATTTGAGCCACTGATGTCACATGGACTGTTTTACCGATGTCCTTGCTACGTTTCTGGACGTTGATCGTTGTAGTACCCTTGCTGTCTATGGGAGGGTAAGAAAGCTCTCAGATTTCATCAAAACATTTTAACTTTAATTTTATCTTAATTTGTGTTCCAAAGATGAACGAAGGTCTTACGGGTTTGGAACGATGTAAAGATGTAACTAAAATTGTAACTATGTTTTTACTGTTACTTTTGATAAATATATTTGCTGAATAAAAGTACTAATTTAACTTGTTTTGTTTTTTCAATCTTAACTGACTCCAAACTTTTGGACCGTAGTGTATATGATTGGCAGGTGAGGAAAGTGGCAGGTCTCTGGGTTTGGGTCAGAATCTACTCACACTTTCACTTTGGAATGGGTTGAGGAAGTTTCCTCCCATTTCTCCATCATCCCGTGGTGTGCCCGGTGGGTTGTTCATCCCTGCCATGTTGTTGGGGGAGTTCTGAAGCAAAAGAGCCGTTTGACAAAAACAGTTCAGGTTGAGATGTGAAAACAGCAAAGAAAAAAAAACACAGATTCACAATCTGTGCATGCATCTGGTTGTTGAAACCACATATGTAAATGTTACTCCTCCCAAAATGTTAAAATAATGAATGTGTGAGAGCATGTTATAGGCTATGTGCATTTCCTTTTGATTTCGTTGACGTGAACTTCGTTAAATTTAAAGGGTTAGTTCACCCAAAAATGAAAATTCTGTCATCTCATGTCGTTCTAAACCCGTAAGACCTCTGTTCATCTTCGGAACACAAATTAAGATATTTTTGATGGAATCTGAGAGCTCTCTGACCCTCCATAGACAGCAATGTAATTACCACGATCAAGGTCCAGAAGCATAGCAAGGAGATCTGTAAAATAATCCACGTGACATCGGGGGTTCAACCGTAATTTTACGAAGCTACGAGAATACCTTTTGTATGCATATCCACTGAACGAGAATATCCACTGAACGTAAACAGCTTATGCTATTCTGTGTCAGCTGCGTTACGTGGATACGTTTTCTACGTTGTTTACGCTTTGATTTGAACGAAAACAACGTATCTGCGTGACACAGAATAGCACCGCTGTTACTTCAGTGTAATTACATTGCTGTCTATGTGAGGGTCAGAGAGCTCTCCGAATTCATCAAAAATATCTTAATTTGTGTTCCGAAGATGAACGTAAGGTCTTGCGGGTTTAGAACGACATGAGGGTGAGTTGGGTGAACTAACCCTTTAAATATAGCGTGGGAATTGAAGATCGGATTTTAGATCGTTTTGCGACGACTGGATGGAAACGTTTTAACAAATCAGATAGATATCCGATCAGCAAAAACGCATGAAATGACCAGGTGTAAACAGGCACTAAAACCCTTCTTTACCTTTGGCAACCCATCCATGTCACCAGAGCCTGAAAAAAATAAATAAAGTATATATTAATACTATTAAATAAACACCTTTTGAGATTTTTTTTAAGTAGTATATCGGTATTATTTTGAATAACAGTGCCGTTTTAAAGCTTACCTAACGATCCGTTCATATGATGGGGTTCCATGCCACCCATGCCGCCCATTGGGCCATCTGGACCGGGACCCATGGGGAACTGAGAAACACAGAGAAACAAT
Organism: Sinocyclocheilus anophthalmus; assembly: GCA_018155175.1. Taxonomy (NCBI): domain Eukaryota; kingdom Metazoa; phylum Chordata; class Actinopteri; order Cypriniformes; family Cyprinidae; genus Sinocyclocheilus; species Sinocyclocheilus anophthalmus. The sequence goes on along the minus strand of JADLZN010004022.1, from coordinate 21,796 downwards.
CACGTTCAACCAACCATCCTGCATCCAGTGCCCTGAGTAACATAAGACTTCTTCTGAGATATAAACATTAATTTAAAAAGGATGAGCATGTCCCCTTTGATTTCACTAAAAGCATGGCTGCGTTTTTATGAAAACAATGATCACAATGTGACATTTAGGATTAATATAAATAAAGCGTAATGTACAATCAGGCGCTTATTATTACAAATAAATCCAGACAGGTCTTAAATCACACTGAAGGGGTTTATTTTGTGATGATGACTGAATGACTGTACATTATCAAGCTTATTACATGACTACTTAAGCAAGTAAATAAATAATTGGACATTAAATATTGATTTGAGTTCAAATCGTAGTATTATGTAAGAAGAAAGAGACCATGGAGTGATATGAGCACTAGCACACACGAAACTAGCATAGCTACAGTATGAAGGCAATCAAACAACAATCAATTCTAGCAGTCAGGATGCACAAACATTTGGCTGCTAAATGCCACAACTGACCAATAAGAATCAAGTATTCCAAAGAGCTGTTAAATAATCAAATGTAGTATGTTTGGGAATCAAAAAGTGTAGCTGTGGTTTTGGAAATGCATCACAAATATTAAAAAAATAATTAAGTGGAGAGATATTTACACTAGTGTTCAACTATTTGGAGTTATTGAAGGTAAAGGCAAATGTAATGTTACATACGGTTTACATTTTAAATAAAATGCTGTTATTTTGTATTAATCAATGAATCTATCAACCAGCTATTGACAATAATTTTTGAACGGTAGTATAACTACTCTAGTAAATGCATATCTAGATGGGGGTAATACATACACTGGGTCTGTTTCCTCCTGGTCCAATAGGGTTCATCATCGTATAGATATTTTCACTGGAGTTTGTGGAGTCTAGATGAGAAGAAAGCAGAAAGTTTGCTTCTGAGACCAGCACAACTTCACCAAAATAAGAGACCAAGAGTCACTTCCAAGCATATATGGATGACCAATGCTTTAGCAGCACACTAGATCAATACAGAACATGGCTGGATGAGATTAATCACCATAATAAATGTGTTTCTTTAATAATTTATGGCTTGTGTGAGCGTGAGAGCAAGAGAGAGGGAGACACCGCTCACACCTATAAACTCTGCTTCAACATCACAAACACAAGCATGCCGACTGGAATTACATTAACAAAGTGGGAGGGGTGGAGCTGATCACATGTTTTGTTTTCCTGCCAGAGGAAATGCAGGTAACCTTGCAGTGATATTGGCTGCTGGGTAGGGAAGGAGGGAGGAGGGTGTTAAATAGGGTGTTTGTGAAGTGCTGAGCATCTTTCTTTCCTGGAGAGACACATACTGTTTCCGGCTGTGCCGATTATAGAGGCGAGGTGAGAGCGAGTGTGTGAATGATATGCAAAAGGGAGAGCGACAGAACAGATCTACTGTACCTCCTGGGCTTGGCATTATGGGAGTTCCTGGTGGACCACCTCCTCCTGGAGGACCCTGAGGGAGGAAACAGGCACACAAACCCGTGTTTAGCTTCTCAGAGTGTAATAGTACCTGCCGTACTATCAGAGAACTACCAGAGGAGCAGTTTTTAAACAAAGACACACTAGGCACAGGGGAGCCATCGAGCTGCTTTGACTAATGTGCAGATATTTTACTTTTAAGAGAGGCAATGCTAGCGGCAAAACTAAGCAGGATAGTAATTGCTCAAGTAAAATCAATACATTTAGAAACTTTAACATCTGCTTAGTTATGTTTTTAGTTTCTAAAAGGAAAGACTAAATTTAGCAGTTTTCCTTTGAGCTAAAAGACGGCGAGGCAAAAAAGCTAAAAATCTCTGCAGTGGTCAATTTGAAAGTGCATTCGCAAACTATTTTATTTTAAGAAGACTGTTTTTCTCCTAAAACATGCCTGGCACACACTTTTCAGGAGGTTTTTGATTGATCACCCTTGAGAGCATATTACTGTAACCTCTGATCCATTAACAAAATTACATTACTGTGTTAAACTACTGCCAATATTTTGGAAAGCCTTCATTTTCTATAAGAGTAGCATAAAATAATGCTAAAATAGCTATTTGTTAACATTAACCAATACCCTGCATGTCACATCATCCAAAACTGAAAGTAATTTCAGGGCAAGTTGATGAAATATTATGAAGATAGCTTGGAAATTGTTTCTGTTTTTCATGCATTAAGACAATTAATATATACTACAGAAAGTAAACTAAAGTTTGGTACTCACCACGTAGTTGCCTGGAGATGAGGAGGAGTATGCTATCTGTCAACCCAAACAAAAGAATATGAATACAGTTACTTGGATGAGAATTAAACTACACCACTTAATAATAATAATACTATGATTTATGCATATGATAATCTTTCATATATAATCTGAAACCATTGCTGTATCATGGTGCAACCATATTAATTTTGTGTGGACAGCGTAGCAATAATGAATGTCACGTTTTTGTCTGCAGCCACCAAGCTACATGCAGACAACAGCGTATGTATGAACGTACCGAGTTAGCATTCGGGTTTGGCCACGGGCCACGTCCTCCAGGACCCCTGTAACGTGAAGGGAGGGCCAAAAAGGATAGAAATACAGAACAGAGACAGAAGGAAGTTAACAAACATGATTTAACAGGATTAAATAAATGGGGAAAGGGAGTGTTTTCATGTTGAAGGACTCACATGTTCATTCCGGGCATGCCTGGACCACCTAGAGAGTTGGGAGGAGGCCTCATACCACCATAGTTCTACAGTGGACAAAGAAAACAAAAACACAAACATTTCAACAATCGTTTTTAATGGAACCGTTCAAATCTGGAATCCAGTATAAACCTTTATCACTGTGTTTATAAATAAATAAATTACTTAATTAGATAAAATTATAATTATAACTGCATATATAAGAATTATATTGTTTACTAAATATGGATTACATAAATAAATGGTTTTAAAATTAAAAACGAAAAACAAACTTTTCAAAAAATTAAATGATATATGTAATTATATACAAATATATTTATTACAATTGATAAAACACACACGCATATATTTAGATATATAAAACTCTATAATGTATTATGATTATTTAAAGAGCAGGTGATATGGGTTTTTGAAAAATATCTCTTGTTTATAACGTAGCTATCCTTAAATGAAAACAATCTGCAAAGTTGTAAATCAAAAAAGTGCATGATAAATAAAGATATTGTCTCCCAAGAGAAAGAGTCGACTCTGAACCGCCTTAACGAGTCGTCATATTTTCGAATATTTTGCCTGTTACCGGTATACGTCACCGGGTAACACATTTGCATAATCCCCGCTACAAACAGAGTCGACCTGCCACCAACAACTCTGCTAGTAGTAGGGATGGGCGCTACCACTTATTTTGTTTTCGATACGACACCGATATTTTTCAAGGCAGTATCGTATATCGATACCGATAGATACTTCTGAACTAAACTTTTAAATAATTACATTTATTAAATTACAAGAGTAAATGGCTAATATAACCACTTAAACTTTGTTTAAAACGCATCATTTTAACAGTCAATACGCCCTTACTTGAACTATTAGGTTATATTTTTGGGTTTAAACAGGGTTCCACAATGTGTTTTTGTTGACACCTGCTTCAACTATACAAAATACTACAGTTGAATATGGCACTTTAGTTAAAACATGGTTCATGTTCGTAAGGACTGCCAGTGACAGGCGTGCATGCATAAATGCAACCTTTTATTATGACGGTATGATTTCTATTAACATTACAGACTAGAACATGATCAATATTATCTTTCAACGTTCAATGTAAATAACTGTAATTGCACAAACTATGTAGGCTACAATTTCAGTTTGTTTATTGTGAAATTTGTTTTTTTTCTTCTGTCCTCTGATAAGCATTGTTCACGGCTGCCGTTCCCAAAAGCTTTAATGCTTTCTTATGATATTTTGGGAAAAGCAGCCCTGTTTGAATGTATTGTCAGATGTGAGTGAATGCTCTCTGTGATTGATTGGTTCTGTTTTGCAACATTTGCGTGTGTTCAGATGAGTGGGAAAATAGTTCTATCCTACACAATTACGCGCTAACAAAGGTTATTCATCCAATTTAATGCATATTTTACACATTCTTTTTTTTTTGTTAAATTAACAAAATCACTAGTAAATAAAACACACCTTAGTATCGATATTTTTTGAGTATCGATAATTTCGATACTCGCGTCAGTATCGATATATCGATAATTCGGATCGATACGCCCATCCCTACTGGTCTGTGTTTGCCATCATGTTGAGACGACGCTGTGTTCAAGGATACCACAGAGATACAATTCGAACCTTTTGTTGTGTGCATGTCGTTTTACCAAGGACTGCTTCTCTAATCATTGGCTGTATATTCGTCGACTTCTAATCTCTTAATTGGACTAATACAGCTCTACGAACACACACCTGTAAGTATGATTGATACTTGACATGTTCAGTGGTGCTCAAATATCAAGTTTTTGTGCTACCTATGTGAGGGAACTCGTGCCAGCTTCTGTTTAAAGTAAAAGAACGATATTTACCGTCTTACATAAGTAGTCTGATCACACTTCCGCTGTGAACCCACTATTCCTAAGAATTGTCGATTAATGGAGACGAACGTTGTTCTAAGACTTGGTAATAATAAAGCATGTGAATGTAGCACACACGGATTTTATAATCATTGTGAAATTGCTGTTTATTTGCTGCACCGGCAGTTATAGGGTTAATGCGGGAGTTAGTTAGGCTGCTGCGCCTGTGATACAGCTGTTCTGCGTTCTGATTAAAGTTAAGACACAGAGCGTCTTTTGTCTGACGTTCTTCAAACATTACAGTAGACATACTTTGGTTTACAAACTGTATTGTTTCACCAGTTATTTTTTGTCATGTTAGCCCTCGGTACGTATCCACAATATTGTTTTAGTGTTCACGTTTAGCAGCTAAACTTTAGCTGTGGGCACGATTTTTGTATTTTATGTCATTATTATAAGAACGGACTGGAGCAATATATTACTGTTTTATTTAAAGGTGCTTTGTCAATGGTAGCTCTCGCTAACTTGCTCAAGGACTCCTCCCTGTGCCAATCACAGCAGGCCTGGACAGCTGACCAATCAGAGCAGAGTAGGCATATGGACCGGGCACCCCCACCCTGGTTGCGCGACCTTGCTGGCCCTTGAGCACCCCCCAGCATCGTTTCGAAATCATTGGCAAATGACTCTAGTATTAAATGTATATTCTGAGAAAATTATGTTTTCTGGCCTTAGATGCATTTAAACCTGTTGTAGGGGACTAACAATATTTGGACACTTTAAAATACCATATGACCTGCTCCCCTCACACACTACCCTTCATATACACACTAAGACCCACTAAACCACACACCCCGATACACCTGTAAATTAAAAATATTTTAAAAAGTATAATAATATTAAATGTATTAAAATAAAACAATCCTCACCCCCCCGCCAACATCACATCCCCCCCCCCCCTGAACGATGACTGAAACAGAGAGTCGGTTTTGGCATTATTTTGTGCTAGTAAGTTCACAATTTGGGGAAAAAATATGATTTTTTTTTCTTCTGCTGTGTGGCTAAAAATGCAGCAACTACACATTGCAGGAATCCCTGCCCTTCATCCACTGTTGTCCGCAGTGGTGGGGATGCGATTGACACTATGCTAACGAAGTTCTGCTCAGGCAGACGGCGGCCCACCTGTCTGGCTGCCTGTGGGTGGAGGGCAAAGTGTGACAGAGGCTTTCAGGCCTGAGGCTGCTTCTTTCTAACCCGAGCTTTTGTTCTGCGCTCTACCCAATTTGTCGAACAGATGCTGCACCAGCTGCCGATTTGTGCGGCACCTCGCTTGCCATGAACGAGAAGGACAAAGAGAGAGATAGAGAAGAGGAGAGAACTCTGCTTTCAGCACAGGTGACTGAAGAGGAGTAACAGGGTTCCAGTCCTGTGGCGTTTGACTTGAGACGACTACCAGAGGATAAACGAGCAAGAATATGTGTCTACCTGAGGGCCCATGCCACCCATCCCCCTGGGAGGATTCATTCTCATCGGACCGCCCATGTTAGGATGTCCTGTAAAAATATTAGATAAGAGTTATTACACAGCTGAGCTGATACTACATCATTCATCAGTCTGCATGTAAATGGCTCTGTTGTTATTAAGTTTTGGACCAAGATGTTACCTTGTGGTCTGATTGGGTCCAAACTGTTTGGCAGGAGTGGTTGTGATCCTGGAACTCCTACAGGAGGCTGAAAAGGACATAAAAGAAGGAAGGTCAGCGAAATACATGAGACGTGTTTTATAGAAAACATGCATCATGTTTACAATGGAGGTGAGGAACAAATGGAAACAAATGGAACAAAGGAACAAATTCCTTTTGTCCTTTATTTTCAGTGGCAGTCCATTGGTATAAAAATATAAATTCCATAACCTTTTACACAACATGCCTTGAAAATCTTTACACATAATATCAAGTATTGCTACAGTACTTTGGTGATAACAATGACTTTATATTAGAACACCATAGACCAGAAATATCACACGCTGGCTTTGATGTAACAGTCAGAAATCATTTCAATTTATAATGAATAAAATTAATGTAAATAGAATGCAAATCTATTTACACAGATACAACATGTGATTTGCAAATAAAATCATTTTAGATTAGCATTTTGGGCCATCATAGGCATGTATGAATGTCAGTCACATGCCTATGTATGCAGCTTTATTATTTTTATTTAGCTTTAGTATTTCTATTTTAGTACTTCAACTTTTAAATTTCAGTTAGTTGCCATATTTGCCAACATTTCTAATTTTCAATTCAGTTTTTTTTATCTATTTATATTTTATATTCACTTCAGTGTTATTTTCAATTAACAAAAAAAAAATCATCATTTTAGTTTTATTTCATGCTAGATAACGCTCACAAATTTCAATTTCTAGCAAATCAAATATTTTAGAGCCATGCATAACAACAACAACAACAAACAAAACATGAATCAGAATGAAATGCAATGACTTTATTCACAATTCCTGATATGTCCAGGTTTTTCTTGATTTTGGACCCTTGAAGGAATAGTTCACCCAAAAATTTAAATTGTCAACATTTACTCACCCTCACGTCATTCCAAAATTGTTTGACTTTCTTCTGTTGAACATGAAAGAAGATACTTTGAAGAATTTTGAAGAAACACTGTCGTTGACAGCCATATAGGATAATAGACAGAAAACTATAGAAGTTATGGGTACCATCAATATTTTTGAATTACCAGCATATCTTCTTTTCCGTTCAGCATAGAAAAAAATCATACAAGTTGGAACAACATTAGGGTGAGTAAATGACAACAGAATTTGTGTGCTATCCCTTTCGAGTGTGTACAAAGTGAAGAACTATTTGTTATGCAATTTCACGCATGACAGTGTTATGCGTTTCCCCTACCCTGATTTGGCCTGCTGCAAGAGGCCGGGCCACCAGGGTACCTTGGAGACATAAAAGCAAAAGAAGAAAAAGAAAGAAAAAAGACTTTCATTCAGCATGTTGCTTTATTTAAGAGAAAGCGAGAGCATTGTTAAAGACCAAATGAATGAGGGCAGTGCAGGCCAGGCTATATGCATATGGAATTTACAGACAGATGCCATCGAGAGAGCAGAAGCCACGCAAGACGCCATCAAATATGGTTTTTTTTTTTTTTAACCAATTTGTTGACATCGCTCCTTCTGTGCGTCAACACAGTCTGCTCCGTTCCGCTATAAAAACGTGCACAGCCGATCACCTTGTGGTGTTTCGACGAACACACAGGAGAGCATCAGGAAAGTCAGAACTTGTGCGGCTGCACTTAGACGCTTCTCAAGTGAAAGTCTGGTCAGGAAGGAAAGTGACCACAACAACCCAAACGAGGGCAGTATCGTGCCTGTGTTCTGACATACAAACCATTAGAGCCTTGTGGCTGCGTGTCTAGAGACGAAACCCGATGCCACTTCTGTGGTCAAGGCCTGTGGGAAGCTCCCCGAGAGAATCTCACCAACTTTTAGGGCTCTGTTGCAACATGTCGGTGCTGAACGGATGAGGGATAGGCCATATGTGGGTGTGTGTGTGCGCATGTGTTTTTACAGCTAATTGGAGTGTCTTTACCATTGTAGGAAGATGTTGTACAACTGTAGCGCTGTGAAAAAAAACTGTTTTTTCCTGGAGAAAGGAAGCTGAAGTGTCTTTGAGAGTTGATATGTGTAGGTTTCACTGTGTTTTGTGGGCGCACATCGTTTTGGTTTCTGCACAGTCCGTGTGCGTTTGTATATGTGTTTGTGAGGGCACTGTGTGGCGGGAGGCTCTACAATATTAATGTGCTATTGATGGGGGGTGGGGTGAGGGCTAGGAGTGGAGGCCCATCTCCAAGAACAAGGAGGAGACTGAATTATTTATCCTGTTCGCAGGGAGTCGACTCTAGATGGAGGGGGTGGGGGGTATACATTATACTTCCACTCCCAGGATAGATAAACATGGAGGAAGAAAAAAAGAAAGGAGGACAAGGTAGGCAACTGGACCTTAGGGTACACACCGAATAAAACAATGCCATGATGGATGGATTTACAGTCCTCATATAATTGTCACAACCCTCTGGTTTTCCCATGCTTTGGCTAAATGAGAGACACAGAGTACAACCTATGAATTGTAACTTTCTATTCCTCACAGCCTAGCTTTCAGTTGTAAGAGAAGAAAAATAATAATGATAAATAAAAAATAATATATATAATATATATCTCTATTCAATCTAAAAATTACATTTTTTTATCATCATTATCATTACAAACCTCTATGACTTTCTTTTTCTGTGCATCACAAAAGTAGATATTCTGAATACTGTGCTGGCTGCTCCTTTCCATACAATTTTAATGAATGCAGAACGAAGCTTTCAAGCACCAAAAAGGTGATAGTAAAGACATGTATGTATATTAATAGTTAATAATAGCAGTAAAGACAATAATGTTACAGAACAATTCAAAAGGTTTCAAATAAATGCTGTTCTTTTGAATTTTCTATTCAACAAAAAATCCTGAAAAGTCTCAAGAATCAGACCAGCCCAATTCATGAACAAATTATTCAGTCAAGTTTTATGAACTAGATTAACTGATTCTTTGAAAAGATCAGATTTAAGTCAAGTCACCTTTGATTTTTAAAGCACTTTATACAGTAGAGTTTGTTTCAAAGCATCTTCACAGTATTAAAAAGGAAAGTAATAAAATCAATGATGCAAACTTCAGAAACTAAGGCAAATCCAAATTTTGTTATAAAGCAGCTGCTGCAAGACAATAGTGTCAGATTCAAAAGGATTTATTCATGAATCAGATATTGGTATTTCTTTTATGAACATTAGGGCAGATATTAAGATTTTCAGTCAATAACGACTTAATTGCTATATATTTTTTTCATAATCAAATCTAAAGTCAGAATAGTTCAAATATAACAAAAGAGTCAAATGGCTCACTTTTGTCATACTTCTATGTTGCTTGTTTGTTCTTTTTGAAACTTCAGTCCCCTTTTATTACAATTCCATGGAAATATTGGCCAGCAAAATTTCTACTTTTGTGATCCACAGATAGAAAGTCACACTGATTTAGAACAACATGAAACATGCAATTGAAATTAACTTTTATTTTTGACTGAAATATCCCTTTAAATATGGAATCATCCCTGACTAAAGTCCATAGGATGGTCAAGTAAAACTCTGCAACTAGTTCTAGGAATGTGTGTTTCTATGTCTGTGTAAAGGAAGAGGACTTATAAATAACCATGTAATTTACACCGTTCATCTTGCCCAAGTGAGTTGCTGCTAATGTCACCAACAGTTCTCATGTGTGCAAGTGTGACCGTGTGTATACCGAGTGTGCGAGCAAGGACACGGTGTGTATGTGTGTGTGAGGGTTGCTGTGTGTCTTACCTGGCCGTGTGGTCCCATCATGGGGTTGCTGGTATTGTGTGGGGGAGGCTGTGCGTGTGGTGATGGCTGCGAGCCGGGAGGCCCCTTTAAGAGAGAAGAGGGAGATGAGAGATGCACAGACGGCCTTCTAGCGAGGCCTGCTGCTGCCGAAGCCCTTGCACAAAGTAACACACACGACTAACACTCAAGACACAAACTCAATCACACTCATTCACTAGGTACTAAATACTGGTGAGGAAATCCAAAGCTAGTGTGTAGAGTTCAATGAAAAATGGAATAGTTTTATGAGAATCAAACAACCGTTACTGCAAGCAAAAAGTTCTCGACAAAACATGGCAAAATTCTATAGATTAACTTCCATCATTTTGAAGAAAAATGTCTGCAAATTCATATTTTAGGCTAAAAAAGTTATAACACCAACCATACAAGCTCAACAGCACCGAGGGACATTGAACAATCAAAACAGAAAATCCTAATCACTACAAATATGGATGTACTAATATCTAAATACTGATAACTAGATAATTATTTTCATATAACTGATATATTTTACTCTAAATATTTTATATTTAAAATGTTTTAATATAGATGCCAAAATTGTGTTATTTTTATAACAATAAAAATTGAACTAAAAAATAAGTTCACTAAAATATAAAATGCAAAAAAAAAAATGTGAATTTAAGAATCACAACATTATAATGCAAGTATGAAAAATGAATATTCATTCTGAGACTTGCTAGAGGTTACATTTAAGTTATTAAATGATTAGTTAAAATGTGTACAAATATAACATTAAGGAGAATGAGAATGCAAAATTCAATATTGACCAATACCACTAAATCAAATAAAAGATTGCATTAGGTTTAAAAAATAATGTACACAAGTTTTAATAAAGAAAAACAACAAAGATCATTTTAGCAAACGCATAGCAAGGCCCTTGTACTATGATGACAAGTTTTGCATGAGCAAACGCCACAGACATTTTCTTCATAACAAGTAAAATTAGTTTAGAACGCATCGCTGTTCGTGCACATTACGTGCTGCGGAAATATTTCCACGAAATGTGTCACATTAAACCCATTAAACTGTTTACTCCATATAACTACTGCACAGAGCTTCCATTAGTGTTCATTAATGATCAACAGGCCATTGAGCTCAAGTACAAAATGGTTCTGTAAGGAACATGAGACTATATGACTAATAACTAACAAACAACAAAGGAGCTTTGCTTCTTTTCCTCTCCCTACCTGAACAACAAGCCTGAATGCGAAACATATGGCATTGTGGGTCCTGTGCATCTATATTAGTGTCCCTACAGAAGTGTTCATCCAATCACGGTCACACTGCAGTCCTGCCTCATTGGGGAAGGATCTCAAAACAGCGATATATATAAAAATCACTTCCAACACCTTTGAGAAGATAATAACCTGCCACTTACTAGCATGGCTATCAACAGAGAGCCCTTCAATCTCCATTCTCAGGCTCTAAAGGGGCAGTTAGTTTGACAGAATTCATACACTCTGAATGACGGCCGCAGGACAGCTGCAATAGCTCTTCTCGACCACTCGGGAGCAGTGTTAACAAAGCAACAGTGCAACAATATTTATTTGTGAACACTATTTGACTTTACAGTAAACATATGCATACATTTCTATGCTAAACATACTGATGTCAATGGATCGTCTTTGAAGTTCAGTGACTAAACAAAAGAAGAAAATAATCTTATGAGGGAGGCGGCAGAAGAGGCTGTTTCAGTAGTTTTTTCACCGCCCTGTGGAGTCTGTGTATGTGGCTGTGACCCGCACTTATTACCGCCTCTTGACCTTTGGCCAGCGCTCAGACCTCAGACAAGCCCTCCCGTTGGTTTCAGAGCGGCTGAGGAAACCATCCATGCAGCACAACCGGAAATCTCCTCGCTGATGATCAGAACTGCCACACAGACCGCAGCTGCAGAACAACACAGCTGCCCAGGGTGCAACGCTGACCCACCCACGCCAACAAAAATACCACAACTGAAAGAGATACAGCACAGTCAGAGTCTGACAAGTGGCCTATAGCAGTTAGTAAAGATGCTCTGATACACAAATGCAGCTGGCCAATTTTTTCAGTACAAATTTATTTTTTCTCTACCGTCTGTATGAATAAAAGTGGCCAAAATGCACAAAATATGCTAAAGAATAAAAAGGAATAATCCATCCAAAAATGAAAATTCTGTCATCATTTTACTCAATCTCAGGTCGATACAAACCTTTATGAGTTTCTTTCTTCTGTTGAATACAAAAGAAGATATTTTGAGGAATTTTGGTAACCAAACAGTTGTGGGGTACCATTGACTTCATTTTTTTTTTGTCCACACAGTGGAAGTCAATGGGAACCAAAACTTTTTGGTTACCAACATTCTTCAAATATCTTCTTAGGAAGTGCATGGTAACAAGAACGTTAGTAGCAGCATTCTTCAAAATATCTTCATATAAAAGTCAATGAGAGCTGAAATTGTTTGGTTATCAACATTCTTCAAAATATCTTCTTATAGATGTCAATGGGACTTGAAACTGTTTGGCTAGCAACATTCTTTCAAATATCTTCCTAACAAAGTCAATGTTGGTTATCAACAATCTTCAAAATATCTTATTTTATGAAGAAATGGGACAGAATGGTTTGTTACCAACATTTTTTCCCCTTCCAATATGTTCTTATAGATGTCATGTGACTTAAACGGTTTGGCTAGCACATTCTTTCAAATTCTTCCTAACAAAGTCACTGTTGTTAGCAACAATCTTCCAATATCTTCTTATAGCAGACAATGGGAAACAGAAATGGTTTGTTACCACATTCTTCAAAATCTCTCTTAAGATGTCAATGAACTTGAAACTGTTGGCTAGCACTTTTCAAATATCTTTCCTAACAAAGTCAATTGTTTGTTTCACATTCGCAAAGATCTTCTATCAAAGTCAATGGGGATCAGCAACTGTTTTGTCACCACATTCTTCAAAATATCTTCTTATAGATGTCAATGGAACTTGAAACTGTTTGGCTAGCAACATTTTTTCAAATATCTTCCTAACAAAGTCAAATGTTTGGTTTCTCACATTCTTCAAAATATCTTCTTACAGATGTCAATGGGAACAGAAATGGTTTGGTTACCAACATTCTTCAAAAATATCTTCTTGATAAATGCCAATGGGACTTGAAACTGTTTGGTTAGCAACATTCTTCAAAATATCTTTTATGGAAGTCAACAGGAATGAAAACTGATTACCGATGTTCTTGAAAATGTCGTCTTTTATGTTCTGCAGAAGAAAAGTAAGTCTTACAGGTTTGGAATGACATGAGGTTAAGAAAATAATGACAGAATTTTCATTTTATGGGTGAACTATCCCTTTAATCATTGCTATTTGATTTAATTGCAGTGATAACAGCAGTTAGTGATACACGCTCCTGTTTATAAACACATGCATGATTATGTGCACCGATAAACCGTACAGCGTAGGTAAGACTTTTTGGCTGGTTTTTGTAGATTTTTGTTTCCGATTAACCGTGGACCCTCTCTGACCTCCCGTGATAGAGGACGCTGCGGGGTCTGGCATGAGACTCTCCACTGACTGTCCCAGAAACCTGCCCGATACAACATGAATACATGACCCGTGGGTGTGTGTGTGTGTGTGTGTGGTGAGAGAGAGAGAGAGAGTGTTTTCCCTGGCTGCCTGCCTTTTTCAGAGTGGGTCTGAGGGAAGGATTAGAGGGGTCTAGGGATGCTCAAGGCCTCTTTAACTCACAGTAGCACTGAGGTCATGACTGTTCATTACACCTCATCACACACAGCAGTGGTAGCGCTCACGCTGCTGCTTGCTGTCTGCCTTTCTCTGCTAAATAATCTTGGTCCTTCACTAACACCCATTCACTTCCACTACACCTGACTTCCTATACAATAAAAACAGCGGTATTGGTGACCGATGACTATACTGGCAAATATCTGCATTTTTCTATTATCCTGACTGGTGTGATTAGAAAGATATTGGAAGCAGACGATACCACAATTTGTTCTTTACATACATTTTTACATATTCATATATGGAAAATCTGGAGTTCAAAATCAAATTTAAACCTGTTAATAAAAAGAAGAAAGAGTATAATGTCTTTGAAAAAAGTCTCATGCTCAGTAAAACAGTAATATCTTCATATTCAAATACATTTTCTATTCTAATTATATTCTAAAATGTAAATTAATCTTGTGATGGCAAAGCTGAATTTTCATTTTTGTTTTGATTCCTAATTTTACAAGAATCATATAAAATCCTAGATTGGAGTACTGTTATTTAATCAACAGACACCATCGTACAGATCATAATCTCAGCTATTATATCTGTTATTACAAAAGATGTATCAGCAGTATGAGCTAAAATTTCTATATTGTGCATCTCTCCTAAACAGATGAATGAACCAAAACCCACACAGTCCTGGTCTCTCAATGATGTGGTAGAAACTCATCTCAGGAGCAGCAATCACACGCGCACACACACACACACACACACACACACACACCTCACACGCCAGAACACCTCACACCTCTTCTCTCTCTCCCTCAGCACTGAGCTGATATAAATAGCACTCCTCTGCTTCTCCAAAAGATCTCCTCCGCACCTCTCCCTCCTTCTCCTCAAACCTTTCCCTTATATATCTCTCCTAACCCTTCCCTCCCCATACAGCAGAGATTCCAGACAGCGGTGCTCCCTCAGCTCTGCCTTATCACTAACACTGCCAAATGCCAGGCCTGTCCATCACTGAGCAAACGCTCCACCACCCTCACTGCATCATGGGAAGGGCTGTGGATGTGTACAAGCATGTTTGATTATGAGGCTCGCGTGTCCGTGCTTGTATGCAAGTGGTTGTGAGGTTTCATGTAAACACACAGAAATGGAAATTAAAAAGCTCTTAAGCACAATAAATAATCTAAATCTCCACTTCGTGCCACATGACTCATTGATGAAAAACTGATATCTGAGCACGTTATAATTAATATCACCATTACTAGTGCTCATACTGAAGATTAGAGATTTGAAGAAACCACTAATAATTAGCGATGCACCAATATTCAAATACTGGCTGTCACCAATAAGTTGTTAATTATTTTCATCTTATGGCCGATAGCATATAAATGGCCAATATTAAAATTCTACAAAAATTCTGTACGATTATATAAAATATTTTCTCAAATAAGCTACAAATAAAAATGCATCTTAATAAAAGCATAAATGCTACAGTCTTGTTTTTTTAAGCATCACAACATTGTAATGTACAGTGTGAAAATTCATATTCATTTTGAGATTTGCTAAAGATGATTATTAGTGTTTTTAAAGATAAACTTTAGGTTAGATGATGACAGCAAAGGGAATCTAAACATAACAATAAGAGAAATCACCATACATCATTAATTATCCAAAATCAGCCAATCCCGTTAAATAAAAAGAAAATTTAAAAACCCTCTAGAATTGGTGATAGCATGGTACGTATGGCAACTCGAATCGAGTGGATTGAGAATAACTTTTAATCTGGCGGACGACAAAACGGGGAAATAAATGAGAATGAAGGGAGGGACCATATCTAGGGAACAGAAAATCATAAAGACTTATTTTGACTTGTGCCAACAAGTAACCACCTAGCAACCATTAGCAACTGCAAAGCAACGCCATAGCATAACGGCAGCAATATTTCCACAGGAGAGCACCACTCGCATTTTCTTCAGAACAAATCAAATCTAGTTGAACTTCAATGTCGCAGTATAGACACTATTGATAAAGAAGACTGATCTGTTTCCATAGGCCATCCACTTAAAATGGCTTAAGAAACTGATCAGAGAGAGAAAATTGTAAATGTCCACATCGCATTTAACAAGTATAACACCTTCATGAACACACCACGGCCTGCAGTATGGAATGAATAAAGCTGCAAGCAGATGGATAGAGGTATGATAAAGAAAGAGGAGAAAGCTTAGCAAGGAAGAAAGAAATACAACAAAATATTTTAAAGAGGTACAGTCACAACAAAATCCCATTCATTAATTTTCTCTCTCTCATAGTCACAGTTAAATGTTTTGTAACACAGTTAATTGATAACCAGCAGCAACTGTTTCCATTGATTCGTTATGGGAGCCGTATTACAGAAACATCCAAACTCCAGATATTAGCTGTTTAGTAACTATTGGGGTCTCAATAACTTGAGATAAGAAGTGTAATACAGCTCCAGAAATGTCACTAGAGCTACTTTCCACTAACACTTAATATCCTGAGCCTCCATCTTACCGGTGAGGAATAATACTGTGTGGATAAAACAGAAGTTCAGAATGATCTCACACAGACAGCAGAGCTCCAGGCTGCTGTCAAGCCGCCCACAGCCACAGACAGACCCACCAGCAGCCCACGCGCACACAGAACGAGAGAGAGTGAATGAACGAATGGAGCGCAGGTGTGACAGGGTGATGAATGGAAAAGAAGGCAAGGAAGAGAATGAAACCAGCTGTGCTTACCTGAAAGAAACCAGGGGGCATGGGTCCGCCCGGCATGCCGTCGTTGGGGGGCATGTTGCCCATTACGGGGCTGGGGGCTGCTGCTGCACTCTGGGAAACAGACAAGAGAACAAGTTAGTACAGATATTAGACAACCCTCATACAATACTAATATTACACCAATGCTACTTTGATTTCGACTTGACATGATTTATAGTGCATTGTTTGGTTCATCAATAACAATATGGCATCAAAACCCGGCTTTGTCACCACTGATGCTGATATTTGGGTTATGAGGGGGGGGGGGGAGGGGGGATGTAGAGAGGGGGGGTGTTATCAGTAGCGTTACCGTCTCCATCATTCCTCATATATTGTTTAAAATGTAACATGCAGAATTTTTAAAGATGAATTCACATTATTTTAATTTTTATCAAATCGCTATTTTGGACATGTCAACATTAAAACTAGCATTATATTAGCTTCTTCCTTTTCATTTTCTCTTCCAAATGTTTAACAAAAACTTGAAAAAATATAAGATGTTTTTAATTTTGAAAAAAATTACAGCGTTCGATTTTATTTTTATAGCTTATAATTTTGATAAAATAATAAATTTAGTTTTAATAAATTTAACCAAATAAAAATACAAATTATTGACCTTAATTGTCTCAATACTCATATATAGTCGTTCTGTCAAACAAGGTAATCATGATTAATCGCATTCCACAATGAGGTTTTTTGTTTACATAGTATATGTGTGTGTACTGTGTTTATTATGTATATATAAATCACACACATGCATGTATATATTTCAGTAAAATATGTTATGTTTATATGTTAAAGTTATTTAAATATAAAATATAAGAATATAAATATATAAATATATATGCATGTAAATATTTCCAAAATATATAATGTGTATAAATATACACAGCCCACAGACATATATTATGTAAACAAAAATTTTTATTTTGGATGCGATTAATCGCGTTTAATCATTTGACAGCACTAATATATAGATTACTTCATAGATTTTATATGGAATATATACATGTTTTATGGAATATAAAAAAGTTATATTTCAAATATATTCTGCTCTTTTTAATTTTCAATTCATCAAAGAATTCTGAAAAAAAAGATCACACTTTTCACAATAAAAAAATTTGCACAAAGCTAAAAATTCAGCTTTGACATCATAGCAATACATGCCATTTTAAAATATATTTATTAGGGTTGCGGGTACTGTCGGAACAAAAGAAAAACGTTATTTAAAATTGTAATAATATTGTAATATGGGGGGCATTTGTTCACTCACGAAACGCTTTTAGGACCATGTTAGTTTACCCATGACACTACTAAAACACCAAAGCAGGAGAAGATAAATAAAACCAACTGCAACTGGCTTTAGAGTCCAAATTAGGGCTGCACGATTATGACAAAAATAATAATTTGATTATTCCCTTGAAATTGTAATTGTAATTATTAATTCCTGTTATCACAATTTACATTGAATGATGTTTATACCATTGTTTGATGCAACTGCATGTTGTATTTTTATATGAAAATAAACAAGCTGAAAACACTCACTAAAACTTTTAGTGCTTTTCTATAGTATTAAACCTCAAATGTCAAACATCGGATTGTTTCTTTCTTCTTAAATTATAACAAAAAAAAAATATTAATGGTGATATATGTCATACTAAACTAAAATTAAAATATGGGAAAAAACCCGTAAGTAACAGGTAGAGAACAAAACGCATCTTAAGCACGCAGGATACCAGAAATGGACTTTGAACGATTAATACTGCTTTGAACGATTACGTAATTGTGGCATCCATAATTGTAATCGCGATTAGAAATTCGATTAATTGTGCAGCCCTAAGACAAATGCTTTAACAACAGTTGAGCAGACACAATACAACTCAGACTATAAAGAAACAGAATAGCAGAATTTGCTATTGCAGTTTGTGTAATTACAGCAAACAAAGCTTTTAGCTGTACAACTTCATTACACGGCTCTAAAACAGAGCAGAATGCTAAGTATCAGTGTGCATTTACACAAGTAAAATCACTCTCGGTAAACCCGCACATTCAACTCAAAGAAACGAGACACTTTTATTTGCATCAGAAAAACGCCTGCACTACAGCTCGGTTCTTGTGTATCTGTGTACATACTTCCCCTGGTAAAAGGGGCATAAAACAAGCAAACAGAGCGAGAGGAGCCTCAAGTGGAATCTCCTGAGCTAGTGGAACGCTTAGAGACTGGGGCCCCTTTCCTCCGTTGGCCCCGTTCCCTCTTTCAAACCTCTTTAACAGTCTGCTGCTGCTGGGGGCTTGTGTGCTTGCCAGTCTGCCCTGTTCTACCGGAGAGAGAGAAGATGGAAGGAGACGAGGCGCATTGTGTGAGTCAGTGTATGTGTGAGTGAAAACGAGAGGAAAAGAGACTAAACATGGAGGGAAAGGGGGGAAGATAAAGGAGAAAGTAAGAAAAAGAGAAAGAGAAGGAGGATTAAAGAGCAAGAGTTGGCATTCGGCGATCAGTTAGAAAAGATATAGCACAACAGTCTGAAGGTCTTGCCTGAGTTTGATGGTTGTAGCTTAAAAGCTCTAGGACAAGTTACATTTAAAATGTTTGTCTCAGATGAAGAAGAAGCCGTTGGGATAGAAAGAAAATATCTTTAATAAAAGATTGTTTTCCCTAAATGATTGCCCTGAATATGTTTTCAGGTCAGTTTTTTGCTGCTGGTCTGAACCTAACTCAGGATGCCAAGTATGTTATTTCTCATCCATGCCAGTCATTACAAAGCATGACCTTGAGCTCCTGTAGTCTGCTCCTGAACTGGGTTAAGCAGCAGTGCCCAGGCCCGGGCAAATCATGTCTTAACATCATCTGTACAGATTTTGTGGGGGCCTTCAGCAATGAATTCACCCAGCTGGTTATTGGACTCAATCAAACACTCTTAGAGACTTTACCCATGAATCTAACATAAATGACTTTACATACAAATGTAGCATCTTTTTCACAGTTTATCTTGCACATTCTTGTTATTTTTAGTGGAAGCCTTGTTGTTTTTAATTTTTACATATCATTATTTTTGTAGTCTTTTATGACAGTCCCTAAAATGTGACTGGAAAAAAAATGTCTTGTGCAATGCTGCCATCTACAGGCAATCCATATTTAGGTTCTTGTTTGATACAAGCCTCAAAATCATGTTACTTCCACTTTCATAGTTACATCAAACTTTCGAAATGTCAGAAAGCTAACTGATTTTTCTTGGATATTTGACAAAATGGAGAGGACAGATTCATATAATCAAAGACTAAGTGGCTCAACATATTATAGCATTACCTGTCCAATGAGTCACACTTAATATTAGTAACATCTAATGTCCTGTCATGACTTCATCTTTTGTTGACACTCTGTTTGGCTTTCAGTCCATGTAGGTTACATGTATCTGTGGGGTCTAATTTTAGATGCCCCTTTGAATGCACTCTCTAAAGTCCTTAACATTTATAGTATCTACTTAAATGATAATCCAGTTTACTGATGCCTTTCACATTCAGTTTGTGTGTGAAAGGCATCTTCCAGAGAGCTTTGAGAATCCCCTCCCTCCTCTTCCAAGTCCCACCTCTCTCCTAAACAGATTATTGAGGAGTTAAAGGAGCTTGCATAGGTCCCTGTGTCGTCTCCATGAGGCTTAGAGTTCCAGAGGAAACAGATGGGATAAGAAAACCAGGGGATCGAATTACAGAAGCTTAATCAGCAATCCAAGGCCCATCCAGAACCCAGTCGCAAGCCTCAAGCCGTTACTCCTCACAGTTTCTCTTTCAGAGGTATTCATCTGAGACTTGAGACAGCTACGTCTGTTTAACATGGAGAACGAGGAAGAGGAAGATGAAATCTTTACTACATTTCAGGGAGGATATGAAGGGCAGGAAAATGTGGAGGAGCAGGAGGAAGAAGAGGAAGAGAAAGAGGAGCCAGAGGCTGAGAGGAAGAGCAGTTGGGATGTCCCAATTCCAAGTCGATCACTGGCCAGTCGCAGAGCTTCACTTCCATGTCGGCGTTAGTACCATGTGTGTGTGTGTGTGTGTGTGGTGTGTGTGTGTGTGTGATGTGTGTGATGTGTGTGATGTGTGTGTGTGTGTGTGGGGTGTGTGGTGTGTGTGTGTGTGTGTGTAGCTTGACACGTATATTGAGCTCTTTTTTGCCTACGGTCTTTTAAAGGAGAGCAGAAACACACCAGGCGTATGGTGCCAAGTCAGGATTTCTCTTCCAGACAAGCCACTGAGCAGTTGATTCAATTAACACTTTGTAAATAGTATCTCAAAGCACACGGCTTAATAGGGCTTTTCCTAAAGCAATTGAATCTCTACCTCCTAGTTAGCCTTTTTTATTTGTTTACTGTTGTTTTTTATTTTTACTCTGTAGATTCTATCAAATTTCACAATAAGTACAAAAGAAACGCATAGAATTAAATGTGAAATTTTGAGTTGAAGATTGTATTTCTTGTAAAAACACTCCAATTAATCATTGTTTTTAAAGAATTTTTACAGTTTGTAGGTCGAGGAAAGTGTATGTTTTTTTAATGTAAAAAATGTTTTTAAAGCACTTTATAAGGTGTTGCAGTGTCACTGTTTATGACATTTTCTTACCTTTCTTTCTTGCCTTGCAAGTATTCAGACCATCTCAACTATTTATATGAATTACACGAATATATGAATTACATAATTTTTTTTCTGTTTTTTATTTTAATTTTTTTAGTTCACAGGACTGAAGCTAAAACTAATTATTTTAATATCACTGATTTGTAAATATATATGTATATATTCTTCAGTAAAAAAAAAAAATGATGTGGTTCATAAATGAACAGTTTGCCCTACAGTAATGAAGACCAGTTTTCTTACAAATGGATCCTAATTGTAAATTATGTCACATTTTTTACAGAAAAACGGCTAATTTAGGCTGTGAATCAAAATGTGCATTTCAATTTTCACTTTGATTTACGGTTTAGTGATATCAGAGATCAATACAGGACACTTTTGTGTAATCCAAACCCTTAAAGAGGAGTTTAGACATTTTATATTAGTGTTTCTATTTGTGCTGTGTCTGCATCAAAAATGGAAATAAAATTGGAAAATAATTTTAAAAACATGAGGTAAAATCAATAAGAATTATGTAAGATTATGCTCTTGTGTTTCATGTGAACTCGTTGTATAAAATACTCTTTGTTTCATTCTGACATACTGGATAAAATGGAACATTTTACACAAACTTGTTCTACAGTTCAAATACTGCTGCCATCAGAGGGATACTCCATCAAAAAAAGAAAATTC